>JAQFXP010002412.1:0-15248 GCA_034693685.1 Belba bartosi
TGGCTAGTCTTGGGTTTTATCATTTGTGAAGACATCCCCAGAATAAGAAGTGACCGGAACTAATGAATCGATTTTATCATAAATTTTACTTTTAATTACATTATTTGAATCAAATGCTCTTTCGATTTATTTATTACATTATTTATTATTCAGCTATTTATTCGATACTTTAATCGTTTCAATGATTGTATTTTTATAAATTATTCAAAATTGACTTAATTTGTCATGTTACTTTTTACTGACTTCTGTAATGCATTTAAAAGCCTAGACTTGTAATTTATATACATTTTTGCAAACATTATATTAAAATTTACTCAAAAATAATTTGCATTTTAAGACTTTTCAAATTGTTTGACTCAGAAGTAATATTTTTAATACTATTCGATATTTTTAATTCATAGCAATTCGTCAGAAGAGTCGAAACAATTCAATTTTTTATTTTATTCAAAGTTTTATTTTATAAGACGATCGGATTATCTGAATGTGGATCCAATATAAGATCAAATGCTTTAATCTAAAAGTAATAATTCGATTATTTTCGGTTCAACGTTTTCTATGTTTGTATTTGTGGTCTTAACCACACAATAGCCCAAAATCGGTTGTTTTTGATTAATTGCAACTAAATTCACAATTTCGGGTAATTTCGGTATTTGTCGTATTAGAGCCGTTCTATCGATTCTATATCTAAATGCAAGTAAATTTTGAAGAAAATAAAATAAAATAATTTTTAAAATTTTTTATTAAGCAGGGCAAATCATTATATTAATATTAACTTAAATTAAACATTCTTAAAATAATAGAGTTTTACAACAACAACAAAATCAATTTATATATTTAATTTATAAAAAAAACTCACATTTTAATTATTAAAAACTTATAAATATTTAATCATAATTTATTAAATAAAAAATTTAGAAAAAATACTAATTTTTACTTGACAAAATTTAATATCTAAATTAATTGCTTATTTAAAATTAATTTGACTTAAATTTCAAAACTATTCGTTTGTTTTCTCAGCAATAATGCTTCGATCGATTAAACCCAGATTACAGACGGGTTCGGCGTATGCGATGGCCGAGCTCTCGAGCGAGCACCGGGAGCCGCACTTGCCCTTGATGTCGATGTTTCTCGATATGCCTCTCACGCCATTCACACCAGTCTTACTGCACCCGTAACGGTCATCGGCTCGAAATATACCGGTGCCCAGGAGTGCATCGCCCGCACACTTCCCGTTGGCAATAATACCGCATTCCTGGAAATCCCAATTACCTGTATATCATATAATAATTTTTTAGTTTTCAAATATTATGTTGAAATTTGTTCTTTAAGTTTTAAGCTAAGTACTACCTAGCAACAATTATTTAGATAATAATCAAGTTAATTGTTTTTTTATTTGATAGTTTATTAATAATTTGTACCATATTTTCTGACATATATATAAATGTGCTTATAAGATAAATTTGGTCTTCAAGTACTTATTACCTTGCAATATAGTAAAATAAATAATTTGTTAATGTCTTTTATTTATCTGATTACTATTTAAACTTACTTGTGATTATATTAATATAAATTTTTAAAAATTAGTAATTAAACAAAATTGACATTGACATAAAAATGTTTAAATTTGTAATTAGATAAATATATGATTAGAAATTAGTTGTTTTTACTGTTGTATAAATAAAGTTTAATAAAGATTTAAATAAAAACATTATTTTTAAACATTATTTCTATTAAAATAAAATTGTAATAGTATCTCGGTAAAAGGATTTGTTAAATTAACAATTTATTGGATGTGGACCTTATTTGCCATCTGTAGAAATTGTTTTTTAAATTGAGATAAATAAAAATTAGCAACCCGTTTTAAGCTAGAAGAATTTGCCTAGTAAAACACTTATATTATAGTTAGCATAGAAAAGTCAAGGCCTATAAGCCTATTATTAAAGACATTGGTGAGTAACTATCAAAAAGTTAAATATAATAATAATTTTCACAAATACTGTGAATATTAGCCGAGGAGTGGGTTTAAAATAATACTGAACATAATATTATAAATCAAAACGTTCGCAAAAATCTTAAATAATCGTAATAGCGTTTATGTCTGTTTTATTTTTTTAAAATTTAAGCTAAAACCAGCTGACTAAGAATTTAACATATACATTGTAGACTATTTAAAATTTTTCAAATAAAATTTGAGTTTTCTGTGTTAGCTTATTTATATATTTGTTTAATATATATATTATACATAATTTTTAATTAGTATTTTATAAAATAAATTAATTTGGTAAAAATAAAAAATTGTAATATGTTTAATAAATTTAAAATAAAATAAATTTAAAATATGTTTTAATAAATTAAATATAGTTAAATGTATTTAACCTTTGTTGCACTCTTATTTGTAAATTTAATTGCCTTTTAAACAATTATAATAAATTACTTGCAGGTGATATATGTATGTTAGTTTCAATAAAGGTTATAAATAATTAGCTTTCTTAAAAGCAAATACAAATATGCTAGTTTTATGCGTTTAAAAAAATAAAAAAGCAAAATTTAACTTAATATTTTCTCTTATGAATTTATTAATTTCTAGAATTATTTATTATATTATTAAATTAGATTGTTTGATTATTGACTTTAATGTGGTTCACCCAAAATATTACATAACTCAGATGGAAATAATAAAAATTTTTACTTCCTAATTTTTGGTTAAACAAATTTTTAATTTTTTTTTATTGCAAAAATCTAAATTTATTTATTTGCTAGAGTAAAAATCATTTAATATTTTTAAAAATATAATTAGAAATTTTGGGTTTCTCTCAAAAATAGAAAATAAAAATTATATATATTTTAACTCAATTTGATTCATATTTCTAAGTTTAAAGATTACTCAGTTAAGTATATACTTATCAAGTTAAAGTTTTAAAACTGTGACTTAATTTAAAGTAAGATTGTGCCATGGTTTATTTGAGAGAATATTGCTATTTTTGAGCAAAAACCAAAACTTCTGAATATAATTTAGTTTAATTAAATATGTTATACGATTTGACCGATTTGATTAACCCTGATCAAGATTTATATTAATACAAAAAAAGTGAAGCCAAACTTTAAGCATGATTAAAAAATTAATTACAAAATTTTATGTTGACAAATAAATGCTATGCAAAATTAAAATTAATTAAAAACTAAGCAAATTCATATTTGTTACTTAATCTCCATTTAGGTTTAAAAATTTTAAATTATCTACCAAACTTACTAAACTGAGCTTGCTAAAAATTGAAAAATATATATTAACAAAAATATTAATAAAATTAGTAAAAGTTAAATAAATAAACGAAAATAAAATAAAAATTTCAAACCGTTATTAAAGCTGACAATCATAGTATAATTATTCATTTTGACGTCTTCGGTAGTCTTGGTGGCGCCGATACCGCCGTTAATATATGTGAGGCTATGTGTGCCGACGGAGTTCGTCACTACGACCGCATTGCAGGCGACGAATGACGGTTGGGTCGTTTGATACGTAATTTGTCGCAGTTTTGATGGCGAATCGCATAGTAATATCTCGTCAAACGTCACCTCAAGTTCGACAATTGGTGTGAATTCTTTATTTTTATTATAAAAGTTGATTATATAGACAAGTTTAATTAAATATTTCTAGTTATTTATAAGATAAAGCATATTTAACTAACACTAACAATGAGTTTAACAATATGAATTTCAAATATAGCATTTTAAAATAAATATTTTGCTTGTTTATTTCTAAAAAGCAGTTCTAAATTAATTTAAAATATTTTTATTAAAAATTTGTTTATGTGTATTAGTTTGATTTAACTTTTTAAATTAAAAATTTGTTTTATTCATACCAGTAGTTTTTACATTGGGCAGAAAATCTAGAATGTTAAATAAAATGTACAGTTTTAATTTCGAATATTAACTAATTAAGATAATATTTAATATTAGTATTAAATTTTGTACTAATATTAATTATTATCATTATATTAATTATAATATTATATTACGTTTGCATTGGTTTTCAGGTTTTGGCGATGGCTCCGGTTTACGCGCACTATTCGCTGGCAATGGCTCCGGTTTCCGCACACTAATCGGCTCTGGGGTTCGGATGTATTGTTGACTTATAACTATATGACACAAAATTAATAAAATTGACACAAATTTCATTTTGAAAAATTTAATTATTCTTTACTTGTATACTAGATTTTTACATTAAACATTTATACTAGATTTTAATAAGTTTTTTTTAAATAATTTTTTTTCAAAAATATTTAATAACACATTTATTTCAAGTGGTTCGAATTTATAAGTTAAAATATTAATTTCAACTTTATTTTAATTATTTTAACCATATTTTTAAATTTATTTTTAAATTTATAATAATCAAGTTGTTATTTTTATTTTAAGTATTGAGCAGAAATTGAGAAGGTCGGCGGATCCAGGGAAAGGGAAATCAGGGGAGGGATTTTTAAAAAAATATTTGGCCAAAAACCTAGGGGTATCAGGGGAGGGATTTTTTCCAAAAACGCTCATAAAACCCATATCCCATATATTTATGACAAAATTTTTTCTAATTTAACTGGATTTAAACCGGATTTAGCACCAATTTAGGGAAAATTTCGTAAAAAGTAAAAAATCTCTCCCCCCTTGATCGGCCGATCTTCTCAATCTCTGATTTGATGTTATTAATAATAACGTATTATATTTAAATTTATCATTTAATAATAAGTTTAAAATAACATTTAAAAAATTATTAAGCTTAAATGCTATTTGAAAATTAAAATTTTAATTCAGTGGTTTTCAATTAGAAACGTTTAAAAGTGTTAGTTAGCTGTTTTACCGTTTATTAAACATACAAAAACAAAATATTTGCCAGGCTCAAAATAGACACGCGAGGCTTTGCAAATACCGGTATTTTGTTTTGCATTTTTTAATAAACAATAATTGAATTGAATTTATTTATGTTTACCCAGGCATTTCATTAAAGCATAAAGCTGATTTTCAATGAGGGACTGTAAAAATACTTTCTCTTTTTAACTTTTGTTATTTAGTTGCCCTGGTTATAATTTATAAATTATTAAAAAACAAAAACACGATTAGAACACAGTTTAGAAAATACAAAAATATTTATTAAAATACAACTATTTTTAATAAAACTGTTCAATAGCTGACTTAGTTTGCAACTTAATTAATCACAAAACTAGTGATGTTTTTCGATGTTTCACTTGATCCAATAGTCATATAATGACATTAGCAATATCATACAGTTTTTATTAATTATGTAATCTTGCAAAAAAAAATTAATTCAAATTCAACATTTATTTTATTTTTAAGGAAAATCAATCAATATGTGTCTAACCGTAAAAATAAACTGTCAATTGGGATAATTATCTGCTCACGGCGTTATGAAAGTTTATTACTATTGTTAAAATAGTTAAATATTTAAGTTTGTTTTAGCCGACAATGAAGTGTTAAGGGAGGTTTCAGGTTGTAATATTAATATAAATTTAAATGAGATAAACTGGCATGGTAATTATAATTAAAAATAAATAAAAACACTTTTTATAAATAAAATAAATTTACAAACAAACTACTACATTTTGAGTCAAATAACAAACATAGCTACTTTTTATTTATATAAAGATCTTATATCGAAATTTAATTATTAAAAAATTATATATATATATATATAAATAAGCAGTAAAATAATTGCTATTTGATTCAACATGTACAAATTTGCTTGCTATACATGTGTAATTTCAAGCCTTTAAATGCAAACCCAGTTTTATTCTCTTATATCCTTTAATGTTTAAAGGATATAAGGTTTAAGTTTAAATCATCACTATACTCTCAAGAAATAGACGATTTATAGACTTTTTCAAAATTCTCGACACACTGAAACAAAAACTAATGAAAAAGTAAAATATGATCTTATTTATTTCAAATATATTAATGTCAATTATGTTAATGTCGAATATGTTAATTTCGAATATATTAATGTCGAATATGTTAATGTCGAATATGCTAATGTAGAATATGTTAATAATTTTAAAAATACTTTATCTTATCTACTCGGTATTAATAAAACAATAAATTGTTTAAATCTTACGTAATTCGACAGTAACATATTCGACATTAACATATTCGACATTAACATATTCTACATTAATATATTTGAAATAAATAAGATCATATTTTACTTTTTCATTAGTTTTTGTTTCAGTGTGTCGAGAATTTTGAAAAAGTCTATAAATCGTCTATTTCTTGAGACTATAATCATCACGCATATTTTTGTAATAAATTTAATTAATAATTAGTTTCAAGTTTATTTAAAGGTTTGTTTTATTATTGATAATAAAGTCGAAATTAAACAAAAATCCGATACAAAACCGCAAGCAATAAATTAATCAAATAATCAAAAATACAATGATGACAATTTTAAAATAAAATTTTAATTTTTTATTAAATCATAAAATTATAAATAAAACAAGAATTTCGATATAAATTTAAAAAAAAACAAAATAAAAAATTTATTTTATTAATTAAACATGGTCAGGTGGCCAGTTTATATAATTTTTAAAAGAATAATATTTTGGTCTTTTATCAATTCTAACATGTAAATAGTAAACTCCTAAACCATTTGTTGATAACCATCTTGGAAGATCTTTATCTGCATTTAGATTTTCTGAAAGTTTGCTGGCTACTTTTGTCCAAAAATCTTTTTGTTGCTCTGATTCTGCATTTTCAGTAAAATTACTAATATTTTTGTAGTCAAGATATTGTTTGTGAGGTTGCATCTGGGTGAGGGTGGTCGACTTTTGACAAACTTCGCCCTGGGCAAATACATAATTTGATTTTTATGTTTAAAATACAAAAAGAATACTATTATTTAATTAGATATTTACTAATTTGTACAATCCTAACCTGGACACTTAAGTTGGTCGCCTTGGGTTGGGTGCGGTTTTGAACTGAGGTTGGGTTAGATTTTTGCTTTTTTGTTGCATTTGCCTTGATAGTTTCCGAATCTGATGCAACAACTTCAGGCACATTAGAGAGAGTCAAATTAATGGTTGATTTCCACTGTAAAAAACAATTAGCATCTAAACAAAAAGGAACAGGTACAATTAATGTTGCATCTCCTCCAATGTTGTCGAAACAAGACGTTTTATTTCCCGAATTTTTCTGGAAATGTTCCAAAAAACTTGAGAAATCTTGAGTTTTCACCATGCTTAGTGCTTCGGATTTAGTTGTTGTGAATTCAAACTGTCTAGTACTTTTTGTGGCGTACGAAACAGGTGCACATTCCCAGAAGTATGCAGTCAATTTCCTGTTTGCATATTTTAATGCCCTAGTTAATATTTCTAAGAAAGCGTCCGATTTATCTTTTGATTTGAATAAATCGATAAAATCATTGTATGTTATATTAAATTTGTATGTAATTAATCCTTTCCTGTGATTGTCATCCATCTCATATTTATAAATTGAATTTTTTGAATTATTCATAGTTTAATCAAATTAATTAGTTTTAAATATATATATATATTAATAGAAACTAATTGTTGTAATTCTGTAGTAATACACAAATTGTCAAATACAGTGTAAACATTGAAAACATGTGACAAATAATGTAAACATTATTTAATATAATGATTGGTTGAGTGGATAACAGATGGCATTCATGTCGTAATTTGCGGTTAATTTGATTTTAAAGTTTATTTGAAAGTAAATATCAATTCATAGCTACAATCACTCTATTGAATGTGTTTTACAAAATATTTAATATATTTATACTTAACCTTCAATTAAGAGCAGAGATTCAGAAGGTCGGACGATCTAGGGGGGATTAGAGGGGGGATTTTCTCAAAAAATTTGGCCAAAAACCTAGGGGGGAATCAGGGAAGGGATTTTTTAAAAAACGCTCAAAAAACCCATATATTTATGGTGAAATTTTGCCTAATTTAACTGGATTTAAACTGGATTTAAACTAAATTTAGTTAAATTAACTGGATTTAAACCGGATTTAGCATTAATTTAGGGAAAATCTCCTAATTTTGGGCAAAAAACCCAAAAAATTTGCCGGCCGCCAAAGGCGGCCGGAAAAACATCGAGGGGGGGTATCTTTTCTCGGACCAAATGCTAGGGTGGGAATAAATGCCAATTTTCAAAATCAGCGGTGATTGTTGGCTAATCTCCTTTTTTCACAATCCCTGAAATATACACTTTCTTTATATCTTGTGATTTGATAAGCAGTAGCTATTCGTCAAATGTATTAAATTATTTTTGATAATATTATTTTAAATATTAAAATAAGAAATAATTGATTTGGATAAAAATTAGTGTTTTGAAACAAATGGAATTTTCCAAACTTGCTTCACATATAATTGTTTTGGTTTGGATATTTTGTATTTCAAATAATTATTTCAATTTTAATCCCAATATATATATATTTTAGCCTGCTTGCATTTGGTCTCAAATTATCGACCAATCCAGAAAATAAAGAAGGGGATTTAAGAAATAAAAAATTTTAAAATCCTATTTTCTCTAGTTTTTACTCTAGTTTTTTAAAAATTAAACTTGAATATAAAATATTTAATTAAAATATTCGGTAACCCACAATTTTTTCAGAATTTTTATAATTTATTAAATTTGCTTTTATTTCATTAAAATCTACTAGTTTAATAAGCTACAATAAAATTTATAAATTATTAATTATAAATAGTTAAAAATTAACAAAATTTATTTGTCAATTAATTGAATAAATTAATATTATTGATAAAATTAAAAAATAACATACATTTTTTATTTTAAATTTGCTACTCTTAATATAATAGCATTACAATTTTCAACATTTAATATTTTATTATAAAATTAAATAACTTTTCTAATAATCACTACTACTATTCTTAGGCCAAAGCTTTCTTTTTGCACAACCAGTAGTGAGGCCAGGAATCATCACTTCACCGTTAGGTATGGTGACGAGGATAGTGTCACAGTTTTAAGAGCACACATCTAAACGCTCCGTATACGTAGATTAGTGGTTATTAGGCTAGCGTGCACTACCAGTAGACGGCCCTTGGTAAGGCCCGTGGTCATTCTAACTTCTTGCCACAGCTGGGGTTCGAACCCTCTAACTCAGGGTTAGAGAGCGGACACATTACCACAGCGCCACCCGCCTGAGCTCTAATAATCACTAGCTGTTTTGTAAAATTTTTAATAATCAAATTTTTTTAATGCCGTATTCCCTCACATATTAGTACATGTACATATAAGGTGAAATATACCATTTCTTTAAAATTAGACTAAAGACTCTATGTACATGCACTTCTAAGGCGAGGTAAACCTAAACTTCAATAATTAACACAAAATGTTTTATATCTTAGAATTTAATTATATTTAATAAACTTATAAATTATTTAAAATTAATCTTATCGTCTTCTTCTGATTCAATTGTAAACATTAAAACATTATTTACAAATTCAACAAAATTCCTAAGTTTTGAATGCAAGTGTTCATTCTTGCGATTACTATTAAACCCACAGCCAAAAAAAAACCTCTAATTAATTCTTCAGAAATGTTAATCCAAGCAATTAAAACCCATTTAACTACAATTACAACAACTACAGCTAATTTAATATATTTTTAAAACTTATTTTAAATATAATTAATTCAAATATATTTTATTTATTCACAAATAACTTTTTATAATATCAGTATTCTTAATTTATTAAAATTTTATTATTACTGTTTTTATAATTTCGTCAAACATAATTAAATTTTTTTAAACAAACAAAATATCGGAATAATTGTTTAATTAATTAATTAATTATTATAGCAATTTAACCCAATAAAATCAACATTTAATTAAATTAAATTGTTAAATTGATTTAATTAATTATATAAAAATTAATTTATAAATTGAATTAAAGTTATAAAAAAAATTAAAATATTATATTTTAAACACACAAAATAAAATCTCATTTCAAAATATATACATAAAATAGTTTTTTGGATTTAAGTAATAAAGAGGTAAGTAATCCGGATCTAGAAGTATAGAATTTAGATCATGTGGAGTAAATTCTTTTTTGGAGTTAAGCTTATCCTTATCAACAAGTTGAAATAAAGCTTAAATCAAGGCATTTGTTTCGAGAAATCAAATTGAAAGAAAACTTGTGATTCACTAACAGTTGGGTTAGAGTTGAGACACAAAGACTACAAATACTTTCAAAGTTTGATATTATTTCTATTATTAAAAAGATATTCTGAAAATATGTCTGAATTTAATAAAACAATAACTCACTTGAAATCTAAAATATTTAAATTAAATCAATTCAATGAAATGTTAAAGAATTTAGTAAAAATTAATTCTATTTTGAGTGAAAATAATAGTGTTTTGTCTAAAGTGATTGAATGTGAAAATAATGATTATTTGGATTTTAATTGCGATTTAAAAATATGTAAATTAAATGTCGAAAAGGTTTGGCATTCGAGTGAACAAAGTGTTGGAAATAATAATGAAAAGCGTTTTAAGTGTTTTTGGCCTAAATGTCGGTTAAGAGCAAAAGATTTAAACCACTTAAAAAATCATCAATTAATTCATTCAAATGTAAAACAATACAAATGTTTGTATAAAAAATGCAATAAAGTGTTTAAACATAAATGCAACTTAAAATCTCACGAATCGATTCATAATAATAAAATATTTATTTGTGATTGGAATGAATATATTTCAGAAAATTGCGGAAAAGGTTTTTATTTTGAATTTGAATTAATTAATCATAAGAAAACACATATAAAGCCATTTAATAAATGTAATAATTTGAGCGAACAAAGGGTTGAAATAAATAATAAAAAGCGTTTTAAGTGTTTTTGGCCTAAATGTGGTTATAGAACAAAACATATGCATCACTTAAAAACACATCAATTAATTCATTCAAATGTAAAACAATATAAATGTTTGTATAATAACTGCAATAAAGTGTTTAAAAATAAATATCAATTAAAAACTCACGAATTGATTCATACGAATACGAGATTTATCTGCGATTGGAGTGAATGCGGAAAATCATATTCAGTTAAATATAACTTAGATTTACACAAAAGTTTTATTCATTCAAATAAAACTAATAACAAATGCGATTACAAAGATTGCAACAAAACATTTCAATCGATTAAAAGTTTAAACTTACATAAGAAAGCAATTCATCTGAATATTGGATATAAATGTGATTATAATAATTGCGGAAAAATATTTTCAATAAAACATTTGTTAATTCAACACAATATTGCTGTTCATCTCAAACAACGATTATTTAAATGTGAATTCAAAGACTGCGGAAAAAATTTTTGTTATCAAAAAGTATTGGATTCTCACAAACGAATACATTTGGAAATCAAACCATTTGTTTGTGATTTAGATAAATGCAAAAAATGTATTTATAGAAAATCACATTTAACTCTACATATTAAACGACATTTATCTATAAAACAATATAAATGTAATTTTAATAAATGTAATAAACATTTTGTTACTAATTCTCAATTGAAAAATCATATAAACAGTATTCACACAAAACTATTGTTATATAAATGCAATGAAACTAATTGTACGAAAAGTTATACCAATTCTTGTGCTCTTTATAAATATAAGAGAAGAACACATTAAAATAATTAAAAATTTGAAAATAATTGCTATTATTTTTAAAGAATTCTATTTTTAATTATTAATAAAAATACATTAAATCAAATCTTAATTTTGAACCACTTGTGTCGGATATAATATACGACTCAATATTCAATTTTATTTGACAATTATTTTAATAAAAGCTCAATTAATATCAATTGCATGACTGTCAGAGCCTATGAGGTCAGACTTGATATAAATCAAAACATAATTTAAATGAATATAAAGTGAAGACCGCATTAGACACTGAAATAAAATCACAAATATATAGATTTCTTTCTCACAAGAACTTGGGTTCAAATACCAAAATAGTATATTCTTAAAATTATTTATAAAAAAAAGTTTATTATATAAGATTTTAAAAATTAATACCGTATTCTCGCCACAACATCCGACTTCGCTACAATTTTTCCATCTGAAGAATGACCTCTCGGTCTCCTTTACTCATATTAACCTATTTTTCAATTTTTTACCGAATTAATTGAATTAAATTATAAATTATTATTTATTCAGTGATTGCACCGATCGGTAGTTTAGTCGACAATCAGTTCTATTTGGTAGTAACTATTTGTCACTTCATTAGTAATCAACAAAAAAGTTAAACAAAACAATGATTAGCGCCGAATATAATGATTAGATTTAGACTTATTTTGGTTTAATTAATTTTTAAAATATTATTAATTTATTAAATATTAAATTAAAATGAATTAAAAAATTTATTTTATTTATTTCAAATTATTGTCTGTTTTTTGTTCAATTTGACCTCCGTTTGAGTACAGGTGTGAGTTTGGTATAATTGAACATCACCGGAGGGTTCAGTGCAGAGATCGAGAAGGAGAATGGATCAGGCAAAAATCCTCCTAATTTTGAAAATTTGGATTTATATCCCCCCTAGCATTTGATCCAAGATAAAGTACCCTCCATCGAAGTTTTGCCGGCCGCCAAAGGCGGTCGGAAAATTTTTTGGGTTTTTTGCCCAAAATTAGAAAATTTTACCTATATTTTAAATAAATTTGAAAGTTAGTTAAATCGACACAAAATAGTTTTTCATCTCAAAAAACAATTATTTAAATTTGAATTTTAAAACTGCAATAAAATATTTTCTTTAGAACAAAATTTACCTCGACACAAAGGCAGATATTAGGGAATCAAACCATTTGTTTGCGATATAGATATTTGCGGAAAAAGTTTTGTTCAAAAATCTCATTTAATTTGTCATAAACATAGAATTCACTTATCTATTAAACAATATAAATGTAATAAATTTTTTGTTATTAATAGTGAACTTAAGACACAAAAACAGTATTCACACAAAACTATTGTAATATAAATGCAATGAAACTAATTGTACGAAAAGTTATTACAGTTCTAGTAGTCTTTATAGACATAAGAAAAAATTCAATAAATTTATTAAAACTGTAAACAATTTGCTCTAATTCTATACTATTTAATATCAGAAAAATAATTATTAATATATTAATTAATTTCTAACATTTCAAACATTTTATTTTGCACGTAATTAACAATCACTTAAATTGCTGTTAATGACGACACAAACATTAGCTGTCCGGACAACCATTCACTTAGACATTGGAATTCACACAAACATAGGCCTCGAAACATCACAACCAACTCATTATACCCAAAGCCAAGGTTTGATAATTATTGTAATAATAAAAACTAAATAATATATCTCAACATTAAAAACATTTATTGAATATATATAAAACTACTTGACACTGTTGAGATCAAACCTGTTGGCGATATATAGATATTTGGGTCAAAAGTGGTTAATCGGTGAGCCCAGAGACGCAGACACTATATGTTTACCGTATGAATTGGTAAATTTTCTTTTATAAGTTTATTTGCATTAAAAAATATTAATAAAATCTTGAATTTATTTGAGACTTATATGATATAAATTTAATATCATCTAAATTAGCAAGTTTAGTTATTGAGTTTTGTTTTGTTACAAAAATTTATTTTAATTTATTTTGTCTTAAAATAAAAACTAGCTCTGATTTATTGAGAATATTGACATTTTGACTTGTTAAAGACACATTTTGCAAACATTCATTTAATTAAACATAACTTGTATTTTTTTAAATTAATTTTTTTGAGTTTACCTCCCCTTATAAGAACATGTACTTAAAAGCAATAATTCAAATTTTACAAATAGAGTTTTTTATCTTATAAAAACATTTACTGAAATGTGAGGGAAAACAGTAATTTTTATTAAATAGTAATTCATTTGTTAAACTTAACTTAAATTGTAATTAGTTTTAAATAAATTAATTAAAATTATTTAATTTAGAAAAAATTACTATAATTATACTGCAAATTTATTAAAATTCTATTTTGTTAAAAATTAAAACTTTTAAAGCAAAAATATACATATGTTATGGCAAATATCTTGTTTTTGAAAAAAAATTATTTTTTTAAAAGTCCACGGTTTACCATCTTTCTTGGTTTAAAGCCCGATGCAGTTAACAGAATTGGAGCTGATCTGTAGATAAAAAAATATTATTCAATATTATTGCTAAAGATATCATAATTTAAACATAATCAAATGCATTACTGCTATTCAATATATTATTTTATTTTTATTTATTATAATATATTCAAAACGTTATTATATTTTAGCGTTTTAATATTATACTTTATCATATTGCTAAATATTGTTTTGCAGCAAACATTAAAACTATTAAATATCTTGTAAGTTTATAATAATAATAATAAGAAACAGTTATACTGCTATTTGTTTTATATTAACTTGTTTATAAATAATAGAGTTTAAAATATTAATCAAATTAATTATATATTTACAAATATATTTGTACCGATAGCCTATTAACAACATAATCAAATGCATTACTGCTATTCAATATATATATTTTTTTTATTTATTATAATATATTCAAAACGTTCTTATATTTAAAACGTATTTTTATTATATTGCTAAATATTATTTTGCAACAAACATCAAAACTATTAAATACCTTGTAAGTTTATAATAATAATAATAAGAAACAGTTATATTGCTATTTGTTTTATAATAACTTGTTTATAAATAATAGAGTTTAAAATATAAGTCAAATTAATTATATATTTAAAAATAATTTGTGTGTAATAAAAACAACGAAAATAATGCTTTTTAATTTTTGCTGCCTTTAATCTCTACTTAAAACCAAATATTCAATCCTAAGGTCGGATGTATAGCACTACGCAAATACATTACTGAAGGCATAAGTATTAATTTTACAGTGCTTTCACTATGCATCAGATCGGGTACGCATTAAATCATTATTATACTCTCAATAAATATACGATTTGTAGACATTTTCAAAATTCTCGACAAACAAAATCATAAGTTATTGAAAATGTAAAATATAATTTTAATAATTTGCTAATGTCGAATATGCTAATGTCGTATAAGATAAGTTTGAATATGTTAATGTCAAATATAATAATGTTAAATATGCTAATGTCAAATATAATAATGTTAAATATGCTAATGTCAAATATAATAATGTTAAATATGCTAATGTCAAATATAATA
>JAQFXP010002413.1:0-15248 GCA_034693685.1 Belba bartosi
GAATTATTGTATAAAAATCGACAAACAATTGGACGGATAATGTCTTACTATTTCATTTAATTTTTAGCTATAGTTCCGATGAATTTAACTGCACTTAAGGTCTCTAACAATACTAACAATTGATTTGCAATTATATGGCACTCATTGTAAAGGATTTGCATTTCATCTAATGATTAACTAATTAAAAACGAATACAAATTCTAGTCGTGCGTATAGAACAACATATAACTGATATATTATTTACTTAAATAGCTTTTTCGGAAATTATTGGCACTTTTTGTTTGAATGAGAAGATCATTATAAAAGATCAACAAAAAAAACTTTCGATAAAATGATTAATAAGAGAACAAAAATAATCGATTTGAAAAATTGTACGCATTTTGTGATAATTAGATAAATAAAAATATTATTTTGAGACCAAAACGTATTTAACAATAATTGGGGTTTCAATGATTCCGTTTTAATAAATGTTTTTATGATTTGTTTTAATATTTTATCGAAAGTTTCAAAAGTAAGAAAAATTTTTATGATTTTACTTCGATTTGATATAAACTGTAATTATCCGAAAAATGAATCGAAAGACTACAGAATCTAAAGGTTATCTACACTTAAAGCACTAGAATTGCCAAATATTTCATATAATTATTCATAAAATTAATAAACTTTAAACTAAACTAAAGGACAAAAAAAATAATATAACACGAGATTCAAAAAATTTATAATAATTTTCATATTATGGCTGCCGTAGAAACGACTTTAAACGCGAAATATATTCACAATTCTCTAAATTCATAATTCAAACGAATATTAAAATTAAAATTAAGTTTTAGTCGAAAATTTAAAACAAGTGCTGCCATTAAACCGACACTTCTTTTAAAAGGCACTGTAAGGACGAGAAAAGTTTCAGATCATCTCAATTAACATTAAATAATGTATTTCTAAATAAGTTCTCTATTATTGTACTAAAAAACACTGAAATTATTGTTTTGTTTATTTTGATAGTTAAGTACCGATAGATTTGTAAAAAGTTTCTCTTCTGAGGCACTGATGATGAGAGTGATTCAAATGGAAACTTAACTCAAAATATTAGAATATAATGAAGTCTTTTTGAGCACAACTTTGTTTTGTTTGGCAATTATATGATATTTGTCTATAATATCGTATAATAAGTATAAATACAAAACAAAAATTTTGGCTTTTGGTTGAACGAAACGAACACTATCTTATGCTTAATTTTGTTGACCACAAATTGGAACTGGAGATTACGACTAACCCTTTCCACACCTTTCCACCGCTTCAGGTAATGAGTATTTGAACGACAGAATAGTTATTGCTTTCGAAGACATTTTGATTAAATCATTTGATATATCTGTTTATGATATTAGTAAAAGTGAGTCACAGAAAGAGTTCTGTGTTTTGTGTTTTGCGACCACAAGACATGACATGCGATAGAATTATGTGTTTCAGTAGTAGTTCTGTTAATAAATTGATCCGTAATTTAACGATAACTGTGTTTCCAATTGACAGCGCATTGTCTGCATTGACTGCACTGTCTCTATAGAAATGTGAGTTTGTTTTAGCCATTAGTGGAAGTATTCTAACAGAAGTCGAAGAATTGGTGGCAGACGTCGCCAATGAAGGGTTAGTAGCGATCACAGTCTCAGCTCTCATGATATTTGAGGTGATTTTTGTGGAGTTGGCTGTTATGGTTAGGCAGTAGTTGTGTCAATATATTGATATATAAAGAGAAAAGACATAAAATATTTCGTTAGTTATTTGACTTTTTAAACATTTTTTTGTAAAAATTAATATTCAATTAGTTTTTAAATAAAATTAATTATTAATTATTATAAAGAGTAAGAAATAGGGAATAGAAAAGAAATAATAGAAAGTCAAATAAAGAGTTAAAAATAATTTAAGCATTAATTTAAGCAAATTATAAGTTAATTGACAATTGATTTGATTAAATGATTTGAAACTTTTGATGAAAAACTTTTCAAGAAATGAATTATCACTGAATAAGTAGTTGAATGGCCGGCAGTCAGTCAGTCAGTCATAATTAGGAACCAAATCGAAAAATTCAATTTAAATTTAATTTACAAATTAAAGACAATCAAAACAATATAAAGATATAGAGAATATTATACAATAATTTGTTTAAACAAAAACAAAAAATAATAATTAAATGCAACAACACTTTGAAAAAAAAGAAATAATAATTATAACCATAAAAACAAAGCTAACATTGAATGTGAGCTGAATTGTGTTGAAAAATCTGAAATTCCAGCCAATAATCAAAACCATTGACTGTTTGATGAGAAAAAGAAGTTTTCAAATATAAGATTATTTCATACAATAGTAATAATTGATTTTTAGAAATTTCAATTACAAATACAAAAATATCAAATTGAGATCTCTTTTAAATAACTATAATAATAATAATAATAATATCGAAATATATAATAATTATAATAAAGTTGATGAGCATAGCAGTCAATTCAAGTCAATTATAATCAATAGTTCATAATAATGAGGTACATAATATTTTTTTCTTATTTAAGTTTAAAAAACAAAATAACAATTTTATATACAAAAAAGAAAAACTCAATTTCTATACAACAATTCATTCAAATATATGAAGAAATTAATTTTACAATAAGTAGTTTAAATAAATCGTAAAATTATGTAAATGTCTTACAGTTTGACACTTCAATATCAAAACTCAAGTCTTAGTTACCGGTAATTAGTTGACAAAAACTTTTATGACTCGAGTGAACGAACAAAAAGTTAAATCAACAGAACTTAACGTTAAAATCAAAAGATAATAGTAAAATGCGAGTCGACTGCCAGCGAATTACGTATATTTTATATTATAATTTATAAACTAATATATCTCTTAATTTAAATTTAAATTAATAGAAGAGAAATGCAGGAAAAATGCAAAACAAAGCTTTAAATTAGAAAATTAATTGATTAAAGACAAACAGAATAGAAAGAAGAGGATTGGATTGGATACGAGTAGAGTTGGGAAGTGTTGGGAATATATCATTTGTGTGATTATTACTGACCTTTAAGTGATTAATCAGAGAAGTAGTAATAAATGTGTTTTTGAGAGATAGTAATGGTTTTGCTTCTAAGACGCGGGTCTTTGTGTGGCACTGACCGTATCATACGGTAGGTATCGGTTAGTTGTGGTACGCTGTCTCTTATCCTTTCCAGCAGTACCTGTTATAATGGCACAGATAGTGTCGGGGGTTCAGGTGATTAGTAGAAGAAATAACAAAAGCATTAGTTATTAAATATTATATTATTATGAATTACATTACTATTGCATTAATTATTGAATAGATATTAATATACGACTAAAAATAATCAAAATGTTTTCAATTGACAAATTAGCTTTCATCTTTTTCTTTCATAATTTAAGTTTTATATTAAATAATTTTTATTTAAAAATTTAAAACAGAATCCGAAAAAACAAAATTCGCGAATTAAAAAATTTTAAGTATATATATTATATCATATAACATATTCCAATCATGTCTAATTCCTTACAATTATAGTCAAAATATAATTTTAAAATTAAATACAATTTTGTTTTTCGAAACTATTTTAAATAATTTGTATTGACTTAAAATCAAATAAATATAAATATATACAAAATAAAAATGCAAACAAAAAATCGACAAAAAAAACAATCTCTTCTCGCAATTAATTCATTTCAAATCTCAAAACCATTGAGTTCTGAATTTGAGATAATTATAAATAAAAATAATTAATCAATAGTAGAGCTGCCATTCGAATAGAGTACTGCAAATCAATTTATACATTTAAAAGATGACTATAAATAAAATTGTCAACTGTTTTGGCACTCGGTTTGCTTTTCTTGTTTTTGGTCCCAATTTTAGATACAATTTTTCAAAAGTTCGCGAATTATATAAATTATTTTAAACATAAATTTGATTTTTAAAATTGGAACAAAAAAGTTGTAAATAAGTTCCTTTTTATATAAGTTTCTCTAATTTCTAAATAAATAAAATTAAGTAAAACTAAAAATATTTAAATAAGTTTTTAGCCATTTTCTATTGGTATATATAAATAAAATTTCATCTTTCGCTTTCAATCATCGATTAAATTAAAATATTCTAATATTTTCGACCAGAAGTGGACCCTTTGATTGATATTTAAAGAATGTTTGGATTTATGGATTGCTTTGAGCGCCAATTCTTAAGATACCAGTGCTTTAGGACTAAATTGATTTATCGGCAGTACTCTGGAGTAGAAGTCTTTTTAAACAAATCTATTGAATTAAGAGTTCAGTTCTTATGAGTGAAAAATCGAAATAAATTTTCTTAAAAAACATTAAATATCACAGAAATTATTTGCATTAATAGCATAAATAACACTTCAATCATAAGAATTTCCGATTACTTTATAACGATTTGTCGAAATAATTCAAAATAAAAAAAAGAGAAAATAAAATAAACTATTCATTATCGGGTAAACAACCCACCGGTGGAAGTAAGACTGTCGATAACGGCTGTGCCTGAATGTGTGGTCGGGTATTCAGCCAACAGAGCGCCGGGAGACGTGAGAGCGGCGTATTGTGAATGGAAGTCGGCGTAAGGATTGTATATGAGTTGGGCGTCCGGGGATATCAGAGACGGCGGACCACTACCATTCATGCCGTTCATCATCTGTGCCATAGAGGTCGGCACTGAGAACTGGCGCGAACTGATGATCAGTGGAGCGCCGATATTCGAATGGTGTCGGAGTGGTGTAGTGGTCAGTGCAACTGGGATTGGCGTCAGTTTGTGCAACTGGTCCGCATCGATGCCTAATTGCATACATTGCTCGACTGAATTGTATGGATAGAGAGAACAAACTAATTGTTTGGATCAATATTTTTAGAATATCTGTAATGCAAACAAACGACGCAAACAATAACTTACTGTTCCGTTGACTACTGTCCCGATACGTGCCATTAATTATAGCCAATTCCATAAGTTGGCGCTTCTTTAGCTCGTCCTCACCGTCAGTCTAAAGCGGTTTCGAATCAAAAAAATATTTAAATTAAACCAAATTTATGCTAAACTTCGAATTACTAACAATAGGGATCAGAAGTTTCTTAATCTCGTCGACTGCTCTTTGAATCTTAACATTCGCTCTATTATTGCTGTCTTCAACAGTGATGAGTACATGCAGTTTGTCATTCAGGTGCTCCCAATTGGGTTTGCCTCGATTTGCTTCTTCCTGTATATCATAAACTTTGGATTAGTTTCACATTAAAACCCAAAACACACTAAACAACTCAAATATATTTATTTTAATGTTTTTGTGAACAATATTCGCATAAAAATCACAGACAATAAGAATTGGTAATAAGAAAGAGATCATTAAAACGGTAAGACTTACACAAAATATAATTAAATATTTATTCATATTATTCCTCATAAAAGTAAGCATTAATTCGAACAAATAGAATGGTATGAGTCATCAGAATTGATATTTCAAAAGCAACAAAAGGAGTGACAAAAAAACCGAATAATTGTTTACCTTTTTCTTATCCCTCATAGAACCCCTTCCGCGGACCATAATCTTACAGCCCGTCTCCTGTTCTAATTGTTTAGCTGTCATACCTCTCGGGCCCAGTATTCTGCCCACGAAGTTGTACTAAAGATTAAAACACATTAAACCATAAATACGATACAGTTATGAGCAATAGAGCCAAAATCGCAACTCACTTCTGGATGCTCTTCAACCGGCACATAGACCTTCTCCTGGCGCGACACAGTCGGCCCGTCCGGCTCCGGCAGAATCAGAGCCTTTTTCTCGACGCCATTAATTTGGAAGAGGTTTTGGCGAACTTTATTGATCTCTAATTGATGTCATGAAAAGAAAAATACAAAAATAAGTCAAACAGAAAATTAGTGATATATCAAGAGTGAGAGGTTGAGAGCAATAAATAAATTAATGACAAAAAAGATATTTGTTATTCAGAGCATCACAACTCAAAAAATTCATTAAAAACTATTTTTGAACTACTATGAAATATAGTGTCGGAAAAATTTGTCGAATAAATCGAGAAATTTATTTATAAATAAACGCATAAAACACGAAAAATGCGAAAAATCTGTTTTTTAAAAATTCTTAAAATTAAAGTTCAATTTAATTATTGAAATATTTCTTAAAGAATTTCAATTGTATTCAAATCAATAGGTTTTTTGAAATAATAAATCGACAAAATAAGCAATACTTACAATGACTACCAGTTTATTGTAAAACTCATTACAATAAAGAATAAAATTATTTGTGAAAAATGTTAACACTTTTCAATGCAAATCTATTTTTCAATACTATCTAAAACTCTGAGAAATTCATACAAAACAATAGAAAAAAATCCATTTCCTATTCACACAAATAATAACTAAATACAAATATAACTGAATTATTCAAATTTGTTGAATGAAAACAATCGAAAAAGTATTGACAAGTTTTGTTTGGAGCCGATGGAGAGGAGAAGCATAACAAAGGCGTTAATTAAGTTTTTTCTTATCAATGAAAGGTAACAAAATCAAAGCTAAACGTAGGCAACGGAACGGCAATCATGTCTACAAACTTATCTCAAACATTAAATAGAAGTCAAACACATGAATCGAGTGGCAAATAATCTACTTCTTTAAGACCACAAGTGCTTTATGTCAACAGAGATTTGTCTCTAACACAACACAAGTATTGCCTTATTTTGCGATAACAAAAATAATTGTTTTCTTTGTTATTATGGCATATATTCCGCGTTTAATAAAATCGGTTTTGATTCAGATATCGCGAATAAAAAACTAAGCGAATGTACAGTATCTCAAAAATCAAAGCTAAAACTTTAAAAAAAATTAAGGCTTTTCTCGAGCCTAGCACTCAAAATGGCCTAAATACATTTCGCCAATATGCATTTGGTCTAAAATTTTAATGCAAATGGTCTAAATTCTTTTCGCCAATTAATATATGCATTTCCCTAAAATGTCGCTAAGCTAATCCAAACATACTTTATACTATAAAATCAAATTCTTTTGATAAGATTAATATCAAGAAGATAATCAGAAAACTTGTGATAAAATTTTTATTCAGTTTGAAATAACACATTCATCTGATTTAGTTTAACGGAAAACTTATAACTCAGTTGCGTAATGGTTATAATGTAATTCGACAAAAGAGGATATATCAGGGATCTAGAAGATCGGCCGATCAGGGGAAATCAGGGGAGAAATTTTCTCGTAATTCTGGAAATCCAATTGAGTCTCTCGACGGAGTTCGACATTTAATTACACCAACTGAATAAACTTAGATTATATTAATTTAAATTTTGGAATAATGTAATATTAAATTATATTAACATTTTAATAAAAACTTTTTAGTATTTTTAATTAAAGTTAATTATATATTGGTGTATAAATTACTCTAATACTGTTAAAATTTGTTTGGCCAAATGCATGAAAACCTTCTTTAGGCCATATGGAGAGTAATCTTTCTCGAGAGTGCGACTAATTCTAGAGAATAACATATTTTTCAACATCAATATGAAGGCTCTCATCGATGTTGAGCTGCGAGTCGTATAGAAAAGCTGTCAATCAAACGGATTATTTGTACTTTAGATAAATCAAACTCTAATCTAATCGATTGTGTAAAGTATTTAGTGCTAAAGCTTTATGTAATTCAAATTCAAATAATTATTAGTACTATAACACAATATAATCACTAAATGAGATTTATATTACTTAACAAATAATAATCAAATCAAATAATTATCAAAAGCTACAAAAATCTAATTACTTTCTCCTTTTGATGAATGCGCTAATAAAATACAAATACTATAAAAGTAAAGATTAATCTAAATTAAAATAAATTATAAATTAATGGCATTTGAGTTACAATGTGTTAAACAAATGTATAAAAAGTATATTTAAAAACCAATTATTCTTATTTACATATCTTTGAGATAAAAACTTAATAATCAAAAAGAATTTAACAAAAAAAAATCAAAACTAAAAGCAAACAAAATTTTAAAAACTATTCTAATCTTTATTACTGTATTGAAGTCATAAAACTATAATCGAAAGCAATATTTGTTTAAAGAATACTCCGAATTAGACCATAATTGAGAGATAGAATTGAATCTAAATTATGAAAAATATGTAATAAATTGGTCTCAACTCAAAGCAAAACCGCAAACAAATTGTTAAACAATTTTATTAAAGTGTTAGAACGAAATGAAAGGCATGAGTGGGTGTGTCAGCCATTGGTGGTTTAATTGGCGTTACGGTTGCGTTAGACCAGAAAACAATGACATTAAGTGCTGAGGAGAGGGTAGGAGAGGGACCGGAGAGAGAAGGTCTCGACAACAGAAAATTCAATACACATTCAACAGTTGTGTGCGATTCGCACCCAACCCAAGCACAACATAACACAACTATTAACAAAAGAACGAGAATTAGAAATTAAAAAATATCTAAATTGAAAGTGTTTTGCGAAAGTGTGGCGAAAAAGGTTACTCTCATTCGCATCAATGCATTCAACGGTTCGAAGAGATTCTATGAGACACTGCTATGCAGTCGGCGATAAAGAGCTCTTAAATTATCAATTCATAACACATTTGCAAAACAACAGTTAAATCAAACCGTAATCACAATTTTAATAATAATTATAATTAAGATTTTTTTCTCAGATAAACATTAAATAAATTAATTGGATTTCGAAAAAAACGTATTTTTTCAGAAAGTTTTTTCAAAATATAAGACTATTTTCTGCTAAAGGTTTTCCTTGAGTTGACTGCGAATTAAATTTGATAAACAGCTAAAACATAGGTAAGAATTGCTTAAATTATGTCAAAAATAGAGTAAAAATATATTTAATAAAAATCGTATTAATCTGTAGGAGACATACGAAGGATAAACTAAGGCATTAGAGGTATTGTAGGCATTGCCAGTGCTTTTGTGCAACAGTTTTATGCAATCGTTCTCAAACACCAACGCATTAATCGCTTAAATATTAAATACAAAATAAATTTCAATAATAAAGTAATTTGTGTTATGTTTTGAGCGCTTTTTCGTAGATAACAATTGGAAATCAAAGTCAAAGTGTAATAAAAGGGACAAAAATCAGCTGAAGTTTATTTGCATAAAACAAATGCGAAAAATCGATCGAAAAGTTCCGAAACCAAAGCTAACCTAACATTTAAGTAATAAATATTCAGAAAAACCAATCAATCAATGAATCGTAGCTTTGGTTCGCAAATAATTAACACTTTTTGCGAACAGATTTGAAAAAACGGAAAAAAATAAAAATAAATTTCAGATTAAAAAAAAGTTTTAGAAGAAAGACTAGGAGTGAAACAGCACAGTATGTCTTGCAAAAGGGGAACATCAGTGCACATACACATACACACACAGTGAGCAGAGGCAGCAGAGGCACAGCACAGGCAGGCCTGCTATGGCATATATGGTGCAGAGAAAAGGCATAGAAATAAAATTGTATTTCAAATCAAAACCAGAAATCACTCGAAGGCATACATTATATTACATGATCTGTGAGTCCGAGACATATCTCATCCTCTCCTCAAGACTCGAGTCTCTGAGTCTGTGGGCGAAGTACACCACTGGCGAGGAAAAGGAGGAATACGAGTGAGACTTGTGTTGGCTTTGGCTTTGGCTTTGGGGTCACAACACATGACACGCCTCAGCTCTAGTCGAAGAGTACGCCAACTGTTTCCAAATTATTGTTATTCAAATCAATCAGTTTTGTGGATAAAAATAATTTTTGTACCGAATTGTCACAAATCGAGTAAATATTCGCTTTCGACTAAATCTAATACTAATTAACGACAGTTTTGGTCTCATTTTGAGCTTTTATTTCCGATAAGTTTTTGACCTCAAAATAGTTGACAGTATTTATGGACTCTTTCGCAGTCTTTTAAATGAGATTTGATTTAACGCTATTTTTAACTGTAATCGCAATCACAAGAGGTTTCAAACATTAAAAACATTTTGAAATTTTCGACTTAAGAGATGTTGAAAATGCATTAAATTTGTGAAAACATTGAGATTTAGGCAAACAATGATTGAATAGAAAAACAATTAATTAAATGAGAAAAGCCTTCACTTAATGGCACTTAAAATCATATCATAAACAGACAAACAGTTGACTAAAAAAATCAAAACAAATGCCGATTAGAGTCAAACAAATCGATTGCAAAACAATTAAAACTATAATTAATTTGAATAATAAAAACGATTAGAAATACAAAACTAAGACAAACCGTCGTCGAGAAGGCGTTCGATGTGAAGGAACACATTGGGAAAAGCGGTCAACTGTTTCCGATCCTTAAGAAGTTGCGCCAAATAATCGGCCGTCGATTGCATCGATATATTATTATTCGATGAGTTAGTCGTTGAAGAGTTGGAGTTCTCGCCCATTGCGGCGATGCTCTCACCGATCGATTTACGGCTTATGTCCACTTCGGTCGACAACCAATGTGTCCACAACTGGAGACGACAGCAGTTTATATATTCGTCTGAAAACACATTTGTTTTGAACCTCAAAAACGACGATTAGTATTGAATACGAGTTCCAGTGATTCAATGATTCAGTGATTGTCTTAATTGAGAACTGAGTCGCAGATCGAGTAATGAAAGTCTTAGTCAAATGTGTTTAGTCGTCGACTCGAGAGAAACGGTTTGAATGGCTTTAGAATCGTATCGTCTAATGGTTTGACTGAATGACTGATTTAATAAGTATTAAAACATTTAGTGTTTAGTTCAAACACCACTTCAATCGACTGACTCTGCACTCACTGTTGCAGTCGTTTGAGTTTGAGTTAGACTCTGAGTCTGACTTTTAGGGATAAACTCTAAACTCGTTGTATGTATTGCACACATCTCTCCTAAAGCACTCTTTTGGCGTATATTCGCATTTCGGTCGCTTAGAGTCACAGCTCTCGCCTCTGCTTCTGCCTCTACTCCACTCCACTCTCACGTCACACAACACTAGTTAGTCTTAGAGTCCCAAACGAGAAATACTGCGCCCAATCACTTATAACGTTACGCTTTTGGTGCGTGCGGGGGCGTACGGGCCTGTTAGCCGGTTATGCAATTAATACAACATATTTCACAAAAAAAGTCTTATTTTTTATTTTTCAATTTATAAGTTAATGGATTTCTTATTTAAACAAAAAATATGAATATTTTTAATTTTATTTTATTTTATTTATTCAGTAATTTAAGAGATGTATAGCCAATGAAATAACGATAAGATTATTAGCGACTGAACTGTCGCTTATCCTTATTGATTGGAATTGCTTTATAAATGACTGATTTCTGTGCCTTTCTCCGACTCCCGACTGATGGCATAGCATAGTTTCCTTTCCTGCCGGTGCTCTTGCCATAGCCCTGAAACTTAGTGGTTTTCCTGGCGCCACCCGTCACCGCTATTCCAATTTCAATACAAATCAAATCAAATCAATAGTTAAAACATTTATTCAATAGTTTGAAAGCTGTAAACACTTACGCAAATCGACAAACGGGGGAACACTGAAGCCGAAAGACTTGGCCACAGATATCAAATCCAAACGGTTTACGTCGAATATGTTCTTCAATGAGTGCGAGTCATACGCGCGAACGAACGCCTTATACGCCTCCTTTGCCGACAAATTGAGAAAATAGTTCTTTTGGACCAACTTTTCGAGCTTTAGATTAATATGAAATCATTTAATGATTAAATGTAATTAACTTTTTATCTATAAAACAATCAATCGTTTGACTCAGTTCTCTCTATTAATACCTATAATTCTTAGTATTAATACATCTAATATAGAGTTCGAATAAATTTAACAGTTTACTACTAAAGCAACATATAAACAAGGCAATCATTTTTTACATCCTTCAAGTTTAACAATTTAAACCAAATATATGATATTCTATACTGAAGAGCAAAAATATTTATGAATTTCCGCGTAATTGATAAAACTAAATAGGGCTTTTATTGAGTAGGTATAAGAATTTTACAAGTATGCCTATTTTATACTTTTGTATCTCTATACCAGCAAACATTAAAACATTTTTGTCATATAGTGTTGATATTTTAAAATAACAAGTTTTTAATGAGTAATGTTCAATTTTAAAAACTGAGTTAAAATTTATTTGATCTTGAAATGATTAGTTTTGAATAGCTTTTAAAATTTTAAATCATATTGTTGTTTACTATAAACTATCTTGTTCGTCCATGTTAATCTTGAAAGAGCACTAAAAAAACTATGAAAATACTTTTAAAAATGACTTATTCTGACTAAATTTATATTTTATTAATAGGTTAATTAAATCTATTCTAAGTTAACTGATTAATGAATATAAAAAATTAGTGTTGAAGTAATAAAATGAACATGTCGAAAGACAGCTTGTTTTAAACTTAGAAATTAGATTTTAAGAGTATTTCTGTAAATTTTTAATAAATAAACCAATTTATAAAACTTGAAAAATAAAACGAAATCTTAAAATAAAATCTATTTAAAACTTTTTTGAACTTATGAACAAAGTATATGATATAAAGAATTTGAATTTTAAAAATAAAAAAAGAATTTAGATTCAAAAACAATACTGACTTAAAGTAATTAACTCCAAATTTTTTCCCCATTATATGAGTTTAAAAGATTTTATGCAAAAGTTCAAGAGATTTAACCAAAAATTATTTAGTTTAGGGTTTAATAACACAAACTTTGCATAAAAAAAGATAAAATACTTTTTAAACAATATATCTCAAGTTTTTATTACTTAAGACTTTAAATTCAGAATATTTTAGCATGCTCAACTTTACGTTTAACTTTCTTTAAATAATTTTTTGAAAGCGTTTAAAAATTGAATTAAGAACTAATTTTTAAAGAGTTGTTAAACTTGTTATATGAGCACCAGGATGACAGCTCAACAAAAAACAAAACTAGAACATTTCAGATTAAATACACGATAGAAACTGTCGAAATTTAATTATTTCTCAATTTTTATTTAAAGTGACTAGTTAAATACCTAAGTACAAATGCTACATTTGATTTCAATTGTGTACTTCTAGTCGTTATTTCAAAATAATTACAAAAATAAACATATAATTAGTTAACATTTGAAGAAAAATTCCGTATCAACTCAAATTACCCAGAATCATTTCAAAAAATTCAATTCTTTCTTCAATTGGATTAATTAATAAATTGAAAAATTTGTTGATTTAATAATTTCAATGAGCCCGATAGCACGGGTAGTTTATTGGGTGCACCAATTAAGGACAGGTGTACTGTCAACATAAGATATAATTCAAATGAAAAAGTTATAGTCATTCGGAGCCAAAAACTAAAGTCAAATCAAATCGAGTGTTCAGAGGAAGAGATGAAAAGACAACGAGAATATGGAATCAAAAGAGATATAGAAAAACAGAAAACGCAAGAAAAAGAGATCAGGTTTTGGTCGGAAATGAACCTAAATTTAGAAAAGTTCAGAAGAAAAGACTGGAAGTGATAAAATGGAATTACATATTATATAAGTTATATAAGCGATAAGCGAACAGAGCTCGTGTGAGGGAGGGTATGGAGGCTTGGATGGGCGAGTGTGGGCAAGGATTATGGTTTGAATCGCTAAAAGAGCTTTTGTATCAATGAAATCAAGACATGAATGAATGAATGAATGAAAGGGAATCACTATTTTTTGGGGGCTCTACGAGAGTGACATCGTTTCGGTTGGAATATGTTATGCATTTATGCGAATTTGATGTTAAATATCATTAAATACACTAAAACTTTACTACGACTACAATGTTTGGCATACAATTGACGCGATATATGACAGCTAAGAGTTGCCCAAATATATGATAAATTACTCATTACTCGCAACTTATTCAATCACCACTACTACTACTACTACTACTACCTCTCATAAGACTATAGCTTAAAATACCAAAGTTCTACTCAAGCAATCGCCCAATCAATGGAAAGGATTAGATATTTAATTGGATAATATCTGCCTTAAAAAGTAAATCTCATTAATTGTATTTAGAGATATGAAGGGAAAGGTTAACCAAAAATACCCACAAACTCACAAATTACAATAATAACATTTTCGACTGATTTTTAACATTTTAAGTTCTACTTTAAAATACGCCAATCCAGTTTTGAAGAACTTAACCTAATATTTGTTCGTTAGATACAATTTAGTATAATTTTTTGGTTCAGATAAACCTAAACTGTCCGGCCGTCTGAGTCGGACAACTGTCCGCACCCATATTTCTCTTACGTAATAATTTAATCATTTTTTATGATTAAAAACCAATCAATAAAAATAATATTTAGATTAAATTTTCGTTTTCTATCAAAAACTGTATAAAAGACAACTAATATTTGAATAATTCGTTTTTAATTATATAAAAAGATTTAAGGAATTAACTAAATAAGGAATTAAAGATTTCGAGTGATATAGAAACGAGGCTTAAGCCCTAAAACCGGCTCAAACTTTCACACCAATGTTGAGCCGCATTGGGAAATGAAAGCATAACTAATGCCAATACAAATTAAACTGAGAAAAGAGAGACAAAAATCCGAACTTCTTCGACACCAGAGTTAGCAGTCGATGGTTTGCGCCAATTGGCGATCAGTGAACGGCACGGATGGCAGTCATCTATCATTCGTCTAAATTAAACGACTTTCAGATATAATACATCAAATGAGTAGAGATTGAGAAACAGTTAAAGCAATAAATAATGAGAAGAGTATTCCAGAAGTAAATAAAAACTCATATTTTAAGTACAGTATATGTGTCGCACCTAATGGTAGCAATGGTATCGCACCGATAGCGTAGCTGAGGATAAGCTACGTATTGGACACTATATTAATTATAGCGGAAAAAATGATTATACTTTGAAATAAGTCTAAAAATACAATCAAACGACAACTGACGGGAGGCTGAGCTGAGGCAACAGTGCGTTTGCACTCAAACACTATACTCCAAAAAATGATTCCTCAAAAACTGAGAAAAACTATTTTAAGACTAAATTCTTACCAACAGTTTCGAACATAACAGTCAGTTGTGGCAAATATTTTAGATTAAATGAAACTATTTTTTCACTTTAATGGCAATACATTCAAACAGAAATACGTTTTCGTGAAATACAAATACAAATAAAGAGCGAAAATAACAAACAATTCAAACACTTTAGCATTTTGTGTAACA
>JAQFXP010002414.1:0-15235 GCA_034693685.1 Belba bartosi
TAATATAATATAATAATAAAAATTACAGTTATTAAAATATTATACATTATTATATGTATTTCAATTATACATTTTCATATTATATTTTATAAATTTGAATTAACAAAATTAATTAAAAAACAATATAATTGATTAAATTTTGTATAATTAAACAAAATTATTAAAAAATTTAAGAAATTTTTGTTTGTTATGTTTTAAAATGTTTTTCTCTAAATAAATTTTAAAAATTTTAATTTTCTATTATTTCATAAGTTTAAATTAATTTATAAATTAATCATTATTTTATTGTATAAAAAATTTTTAATTAATAATATATTTACAACTTATTAAACATACAAAAATAATTAGGAATAATCTTGAAGTAAAGTTATATCGATGTATTGTTATATTAGCGCTTAAGTTAAATTATATATATTTTTAATACTGTCTATTAATGATACATAAGTAATGTGTCTTATTACTTGATATAAATATGAGCTCTAATAATATAACGATACATCAATATAACTTTACTTCAAGATGACTCCTCAAAGGGGCAGTTATGCGGAGTTCATTTCTCTTGTCAAGTTCCACATTTATAGCGCTTTACAAAACCGGTTAATCACTAAAATCTACAATCAATTAGCACAATAGCCATCGAGCCCAGTAGAAGATTGTTGTCTCACTTAAAACAGTATTTATTGCTATATATTAATATGTTAGTGTTGTATATGTAAGTGAGAACAATAAGATGAAATAGCTCGCAATCTTGATCTAATTATTTTATTTAGCAATAAATTGGTAATTTAATGGTGTGGTAGGGTAGAATTGGGGGCCGGCGATCAGCCATGAGAGGTTTGGAAAGGTCAGGTGTGTTTTTAATCGGTAAGGGTCTCTGGGTCATGATATTCTACAGTATATATATATAGATATTATTTAAATATAAATAATTATATAAATATTTTACAGAAATTATCTTTAATTTCAAAAGAATAATATCAAATATTACATTATATTTTTTGACATTATTTCTACTTTTAAAATAATTAATTTAATTTTAATTAAAAATGTCTCAAATTCATTTTGCTTTTCATTATTACAGTTTGCTAATATTTTGCTTTGAACCATTTAACTCAAAATATATATATATATTTATCTTGAGCATTGAAATAGTCACAAATATTTTAATTTAAAAATATTTCTTAATTAAAAAACAATCAGTTTAGTCTCAGAGATCATAAACGAGTATTTATTTTTATTAAATATTTATTTACTAACTAGAAAAATTAGCCATATTTAGACCTTCACCAATCTGTAAAGTTTAAATATTTTTATTAATTTTAAAATAATAATTTATAACAATTACAGTTTTTGCAAGTAAAAATTAATTCACATAAGATAATTAATTTATTATTTATTAATTTTTATATGAATAAGTAGTTTTATAAATTTCATATTTTAAATAAAAAATAATAAAAATATATAAATAAAATTAATTATATAACTTTAATTTAACTCTATATATTATTTTTTAAATTATTGGCCTAAATTGCTTTAATCGATACAATGCTAATTTTTTTTCTAATTTATAAAAAGTGAAGTTATACATAAATTTCTTTATAAATATATTAATTAAACATTTTTACAATCTAATAATAAACATTTATATCTTAATAATAAGTATTTTATAGTTTTTAATAAATTTAATTAACAACAATTTAATACACCGTATTTTCGCGCATATACTTGTATGCCCTTATAAATGAGTTTAATAATTATTACAAAAGTTCTTATGATGTTTGGGCTTTTTCTATAGAATAATGTAAACATCCTACTACTAATACAATTCAGATTATATATTTAAAAATTAATTAAATAATTTTACAAATTTATAAATTTTAATAAACATTTTTATCTTAATAATAAGGATTTTATAGTTTTTAATAAATTTAATTAACTACAATTAATTAATATTATAAATAATTATAAAATTTTGTTAAATTATACAAAAATAAATTTAAATTAAATAAAAAATCCAAACGTATAAGAGCTTCGAAGTCTAAACTGACCAATTTACTGACCAACATCAAACATTATTTATAGTTCTAAAGCGCATGACCATTATATAATAAAATTTTCATTCTTATAACTAGTTATACTTTTAATAAACTTTTTTTTTAATATTACAAAAAATAATTAAGCGTAATGTATGACAATTAGAGTTAAAAATATTAAACTTTAAAAAGATGTTTTTGCAAAGTTTAAAATACTTGTTACTCACTTTATCTATTTAGTTAACAAGTAAAAAAGGCATATCTGCATAGACCTAAGAGATAAAGCTTAGGTTACTGCAGATATACTGTTTTTGTTTGTTTAATTAAGAACTATATGTTAGTAAGCTCATTTTAAACTCTAAATAAATATATACTTAACTAGTAGACTACATTTATTGTATTATTTGTAGTTCTCATCTCATTAAAAATTTAACTATATATAGGATTAAAACTTTTGCTATATAATGCTTATACGCTTTAGAACTATAAATAATGTTTAAAACTTTTACAAATTGAGCTCGTTAGTATAAGAGTATAAATTAAAATGAATTAATTTATAATTTAATTATAATTATTACTAATATGATTTTCATTTAAAATTTAATTTATTAATTTGTAAAATATTAATTATAATTAACAAGTCAAAATTTTAAAACTTGGTTTTGATTAAATATAAAATTGTGCCGAGGGTTTAATTGGAAGTATATTGTTAATATAGATCGAAAAGTGAACTCTCGGTTTACAAGACCAATAATAAGTAAAACAGAATGATTTTATGGCGGTAGATAGGACGGTCTAAATAAGATCAAATTAACATTAAATTAAAACGTAGATGTTGTTTTAAAAGTTATAAATTAAAAATAATATAAAATGCTAAACAATTGAATTACATTTTAATTCCATTTGTAATAGATAAAAATTGTATTATTAATTACAAACAAATAATTTATAAAAATTACAGTTACAAGTATTTTTAAACGTATTGCAAACTAAAATATTAATCAAATCTATTTTAAATTTATTAATTTTTATAATAATTCTTACAAATTTAACGTTAAATTAAAATTTTTGTATTAAATAACCAATAATTCATAAATAAAACTAATTATATAATTTTAATTTAATTATATTAAAAGTACACTGCTTAATCTGCGAATAAAACTGAAGATTTCATTATAAATTAGCTGCGGTTAGTGTAAGTCAAAATCACAATTGGTTTTAGATTTAAAACTATTTATATAACAAAATTAGATTTATGTTCCCAAACAGTTTTATACTATTGATTTAATTAATGGATTAGACATTAGACAATGCAATTTAAAGAATATCATTATTATTATTATTATTATTATTATTATTAATAAACATAATTATAAAATTAAATAACCTTAATTTATCAAATAAATAAATTTAAATTTACAAAATTTTTAAATATAATACAATTTTTGCAAATTTTCAAAAATAATATAATAAAAGTTATAAACAAATTAATTTTTAAATATATCAATGTAATTAATCAACAGTCAAAAATAATTTTAAAAAAAATAGAAAGTGAGATTTTTCTAATAATTTGTTTATATTAATTTTTTTTCAAAATCTTTACAACACTTAAATTCAAAATGTTAAAATTTTCCAAATATTTAATTTCAAAATAATTGATTATATTTTATTATTTTTTAAAATAACCTTTAGAAAAATTCGCGTGGGTACAGCCATCCATTTGTAATATTTATATATTTTTAGAATAATTTAATATAATATAATAATAAAACTTACAGTTACTAAAATATTATATATTATTAAATGTATTTCAATTATACATTTTCATAATAAATTTTTTTTATAACATTTTTAATATTAATTAAAAAATAAAATAATTGATTGTCTTTATTAAACAAAATTATTTATGAGAATTTCTGTTTTTTAAAAGTTTTAAAATGTTTTTCTTTATATACATTTTAAAAATTTTAATTTTCTATTAGTTCTTAATATTAAATTAATTTAAGAATTGATAAGTATTTTATTGAATAAATAAATCAAAATTTATAATATTAATAATTATATTTACGGCTTATCAAACAAATAAATTTTTTTTAAAATATTTATTAAGAGAGATTAAAGAACTCTATATATTTATTTATGTAAAAATATTAAAACAATTTAAAATAGTAAAAAATGCAATTATTAAAAAATTATAATTTTCAAAATATATTTTGGAAATTAATTCAGTAATTGAACTTTTAAATTAATTATATAATTATTTTTAATAATATTAAATTTATCAATAGATTAAAAATGTATATATTAATTAAAAATTTAATTTTAGATTAGAATAAGTTTATTTTATATAAACAATAGTATTAAATTAAAAATACCATTGGGGGGGGGGGCTGACAATTGAAACTATATATACAATTTTTTCGAAAATGTATTAAAAATATTTGTTTTTTGAGTTATCAAGCTAAATTAAAATAAAAATCAGTTTTGTTCCAGAAATCATGAACAGTTATCACTTTCATTAAATGTGTCAGGTGAATATGGTTTTCAATTGTAGGGGCGTTTTCACTTAACTACTTTTAGGGACGTTGTAGCTCATGGTTCGGATGCACTCTCTTTGCAACCACTTTTAAGTCAGAGTATCGGATTATTCAAATAACAATTCACCTATTTACTGATATTTAGTTATTAATTATTTAACTTTTAATTAAAAAAAACAACACATTATTTTCAGAATAGTTTACTTAATGTTTATTTGATTAGAAACACTTTATATAATTAATTAAAAATTAACTCAAAGTCTCACAAAAACACAAATTAAATCAATGTTTAATTATAGGTTTGATTTGCAATCAGTTCTGAAACTTTGCTTATAACTCAGTTAACTGTTTATTAAAAAATTCAAAACTTAACTGTTCAGATTAAAGTCTAAAACTAATTCTTTTGGCAATTAGCACACATTCTCTTCGAGCTTATTCTTTTATTTATACTATTTAACTTGCTAATCACTAGCTCAACTAAATTAGCTAATCACTAGCTCTTTGCAACTAGATCATTTTATAACTCCTATTTAGCTCACTATCTATTACAGGTATTTTATTGTGTCGACAGCAATTTAATCAATCATAATTTTTAAAAACTATTTATTTAATAAAATATAATTTTAAGCCGCCAATAGGAACTTTTAGAAGGGTTTTTACTTAAAAAACTTTATTAATTTTAACATAAAAAATTAGATTTTTTTATTTTAAAAATTTAAAATTTTATTACAATTTTTATTTATAATTAAATTACAATCTAAAATGTTTTATTAAAATTACACTTTATATTAATTTATCGAAACTGTAATTTTTTAGAAAAAATTTATTTATTAAATATATTTAGTATTTTAAAAATATATTGTATTTTAAAACTGAATATAAATTGTGTATAGATTTCAAAAGTGTATAGTAAATCATCTATTTTTTTAAGTATTAAAAATATTTAAACAAAAAACCTCTATACGCCCCCAATGGTTGCTATAATACTAATAATTATTTTATTTATTATTAATTGTGTTAAAAGTAATAATCATTATGCAAACTTTTATCGACACAATAAATTCCTCATAGTCAGTTTTTTTTAACCTTTAGCTCAATATAAAAACATCAATAATTACTAGATATACAAAGAATCTGATCTCAATTTTAATAGTGTATCAAATATGGTATTATAGCTCTGATTATGAATACAATTAAAATAATATAGAATTTTGGAAAAATTCATTACTAACTTGTTTTCCATTTTTAATTATCATACATTTTAGATTAATTTTATACAAATTATTTATTAAAATTACAGGTTTTAAATGTATAAAATATATAAAACTAATAAATATTTTTAATTTACAAAATTTTGATTTAAATGCCAAAACAATTTATCAAACAAATTATTAAAATAAATTTTAATTTATATTATATTTAGCATTTAAAAATTTAATTTAAACAAATTAAATAATTTTTAAAACTTTAAACTAATTGAGACACAAATAAAACAACAAGCGTATTAGAGGCTATTCTCGTCCAAAAAATACCGTGCTTCTGCAATGTATAATTGGCACAAAATTTTATAATTTATTTTAGAATTATTTATTAAAAATATATTAGCTAAAATGGAAAAAAACAATTAATCAATTAAACTATTTTCTAATTTAACACACTCCAACACAAGCAATCACAACATCTGCAAAACTGCATCTTTTGCGATAATTTTTTTATATTTTATTTTTAATGTCATTTTCAAATAATTTTCTCTATTATTCTTTACATTGTTAAATTATTATATGTAATATTAGCCAAATTTTCATCAAACAAAATAAAACAAGTTAAGGCAAACCGTAATTCCGTACGTATATCGGAATGTTGTTAAATATAAAAAATAAAAATAATTTTATAAATGTTTCTAACATTACTATAAATACTTTAGCATGATTTTCATTTAATTCACATTTATTTCTGCCAGATTTTAAATTTAAATTTTTATTTTAAATAGACATTAAATTAAAAATATGAAAAAAAAATTTACATTATTATCTTTTGAGAATTGTCAAAATTAGTCAAAATGACAATCGATTATGTTCTAGAAATTATAACAGATATTATTTTCATTAAATATTTAATTATTAAAAAAAATAAGTTTAATTATTTTTCATTTCATTTACTATTTGTAATGTTTAAACTGTCTTTTTATTAATTTAATCACATTATTCATATAAATGACAGTTTTTCTTAGATTTTTTATTTCAAACAAATAAATGTAAACTTGAAACTTTGATTAAACACAACTTGTTAAAAAAATATAATTATAAATAAATTTTCATTGGAAATTATTTAATTACTATTTTTAAAGTCTTTGGATCTAAATAATTTTCATTATAAATATAAAAGTTTTTTAAGTCTTTTTGGATAAAATCCCTAAACCGATCTAACCTAGATTGGCCGAACTTCTCGATTCCTTAGTAAAACATACTTCTCTAATAATCTTAAATGTGTAATTGCGTAATCTAACACAATTAGAGTTGGCTTCGGGAAATTCTTTAAGCTTTTACTCAAATTGTCTTCAAGCTAATATTTAAAATCTTCGCCATTCATCTCTTCTTTGGAAGTTACTTGTAAAGCTTCTTTTACAAATCAGTCAACACTTTTTGCGTGTTTAACGCTATATCGTTGACCTTCACTTAGAATATATTAAGATTTATTGCCACCCGCTTGGCAGGCGAGCATTCCACCACTGAACCATCAATACTTTACATATTAAATATTATAACTTACCAATTGGAAAATTGAGATTAAATTCCTTGTTTAATGAAGTTAATATCTTTGATTTCACTATATTTTTATGAATGTAATTCTTATCGAAATGTACAAAAGAATTAACTTTTCATTCGTATGCTCTTTTTGTCGTCAAACAATTAATTTTTATCTTAATTTTCTTACTATTTATTTTTATATTTCTTATTAACATTTGTGTATTTTTACTTTTATATACACAATCTTTTATCAATTTATAAAAAGTTGCTTTTCCACAATTTTTAAACGAAATGTTGTATTTATTTAAATTTTTCATTTGTTTAAATAAATCTTGAATTGATGGAATAGTTTTTTCTTGGCAGAAATTAATAATTATTTTATCGATTAAATCCTAATCAAGTTCGTTTACATTGAATGTCGATTTTCTATGTTTTGTTTTTTAGGCGATTGACATTAATTCTTAAATAGTTAATGAAATTAATTTTAAATTTAATTAATTTAATATGTAAAGCATCGTCAGTTCAGTAGTAGAATGCTCGTCTGCCACGAGGGTAATTTGCATTTTAAAACCCTTACTCTTTAATCCGATATATTGTTGCTTTCAATCGCTTAAACTGTTTCACTAATTTAAGAGTTAATTCATTATTTCCCATTAATTTTTGGCTTTCTGTTAAATTAGAAAATATAAAACTTTTTGTTTCACCAGAAACGGCTTTTTCTTTTCCTCTATTTGGGCTGAAATCCTCACACATTTTATCACAATTAAAAAAATTTATTAAATTATTGCACAAATTAAATAATACAACATCTATGGAACTACATGTGATTTAAATTTGTTTGTTTTAACGTTTGATAGTTACTTTAGGAATCATAATAGGGCCTCTAGTGTCCAGTCTCAGTTTAATTTAGAAATACTGTAATAATTTTTTAAATTCTTTACTAGTAATTTATCTCACTTTAAATTTTATATATAATTTTGTTTAAACAATATTTTTAAATTAAAAAAAACTTTAGACTTTATTATTTATTTTAGATAATTTAACTAAAATAAACTTCAGAATTTCTAATGTCTCTATAATCGTTTGGAAGGTTTTCTTATTTGTACCAATTTGATGCTAAATGTTCTTAACCTTATTTGCACATGTTTCTAGAAAAAAATTGTATTTATATCTGTTTATAAATAACATCTTATTAAATTAATATAATAAAATAAAATTAAATATATAAATTATGTTTAAATATTTATAATATTCCTTATATTACAATAAAATTTAAAAATATTTCCATTACTATTTGGCATTACAAATGTAGTTACTGCTTTTTATCAATTTTTTAAACTTAAGTTTTGAACTACAAGATTTTAAGAAATGGTTTGTAATAAATTGAATAATATTTAACTTTAGATTTATTTTTATTAAATAAATTAATAAAAATGATAAATTTTTATTTTTTGTTATTAATTACAGTTTTGCAAAACTTATTTTTTGCAATCACTTAAATTTCAATTATTTTTATTAAATAATAGATTAAATTAAAAAAATTTGTAATAATAAAATATAACAATATTTAAGGTTTAAATCAAACATTTATTTAATTTTGACAAACACCAAGTCATCGCGCGCAAAATTTTTAAAAAAAAGGGGAAAACATAAAAAGCTTATTTTATAATTTTAATTTAACTGTATACTGATCAATCTACAAGTAAGAATAGAGATTCCATTATAGATTAAATGCATTGAGGTAAGTGTTGGAAAAAATCTCAAATTTTTTAGATTTAAAGCCATTTATATAAAAAAAATTAAACTTATATTTACAAATATTTTTATTATATTTATTTATCTGATAAATTTGATAACAAATTATACAAGTTAAAATACATTATTGGGTTAATTATAAAATTAATTAACATAGTTTATCAAATAAAGTAAATTAAAATTAAATAAAATATGTAAATGCAATGCAATCTATTGCTAAGCAAACAAAATGTTACAATACAAATTAAGTATAAATAAATTAATTTTAAAAAATTAATATGTAATTTGAAAAATAAAATGTTAGATTTTTATAATAATTTGTTTATATTAGTTTTTTTAGAATCTTCACCACACTTAAATTTAAAACAACAAATGTTACAAAATATTTAATTTCATTGTATTGACTGTATTTATTTTATTAATTCTTTAATTAATATTTAGAAAAAAAATTTCGATTTCAAAATTTTTTTGTAATATTTAAATATTTTTTGAATAATAAAATATAATATATTTATATAAATTACCGTTAATAAAATATTTAAAATAATTAAATTTATACGTAATCTGTATTTTTCAAATATACCCACAAAATGAAATTACACATGTAGTTGCAATATAATTAATATATTTAAAAAATACAAAAAATATTGTGAATTTTCCTGAAAACCCAGTTTTAAAAACTTCTTTATTTTAAGTAGATTGTTAAAAAAAAATTTATAAATAAATAAATGTTTGACGCTATAAAAATACTGATAAAGGCCTTTTATTAAAAAATTATAGTAGAAATTAGAGGTTATAAACAAGCATTTATTTTTATCAAGTATTTATTTACTAACTAGAAAAATTAATACTTATTGTTTTTTAATCCCATTTGTAAAGTTTAAATATTTATTATCAATTTTATTTTATTAATTTCTAAAAATTACAGTTTTGTGAATAAAAATTAATTTACTTAAAATTATTTATTTATTATTTAATAATTTTTATATTAATATTGTAATGTTTCGGCATATATAAGGAGCCGAAACATACCACACATTAGATATAACATAATTAGTAAAGAGGCCACCAGGCCGGACTGGTCGGACTTAGTGATTACGGTTTATAATAATTATGAAAGAAACGCTTACTTTTTGTTTTCAAAACAATTATTTATTTTAAACGTAAAGTTTAATTAAATGTTTTTTAACATAACATTAAGCTGAATGTGAGCCGTATTTAAGTAAAAATTATTAATAGCACATTTTGTACTGTTTATAGTACAAGATGTACTGTACATGGTGTGATCTCCTCATGAGGTGATCACGAGTTGATTTTTGTACTTTTCTCTCTAAACATTGGCATCAAATTATGTTTACATTAAATTATATTTGAAAATTAACATAAACAGTTTTTTAACAATAAAATTATTAGATTTAAGGAATATTTTTTTAAAAATATTTTATGCTTATCGCTGCTAGGTTATCCGTGACTACCTTTGCAATGCGTCGAACATATACGTTTCGGTTTCCATTTACAGGTCAACCTTTATCAGCGACGGCTCAATTTGTACTAACGCTAGTTAGTAATTAAGGAAAATTTTTTAGTTGTTGGCAAGCAATAGCTAGCCCAATTGCTGAGATGAAGCACACAAGTAAAACATTACATTTGTTTATTTAATAAATTTAAATGTTTTTTAAAAATTGATTTTAATACATTGTTGTTATTAAAAACTTATGACTCATTAACAAAAAACCGGTACTAAGCCGGTATTACCAACAACTAAAAAATTTCCCTTAAATACTAACTAGAGTTGTACAAATTGAGCCGTCGCTGATAAAGTTTGACCTGTAAATGGAAACCGAAACGTATATGTTCGACGCACTGCAAATGTGTTCACGGATAACCTAGCTGAGATAAGCATAAAATATTTTTAAGAAAATATGCCTAAAATCTAATTATAAATCCAGCTTGCAAAATCTAAATGTTTTTTAAAAATTGATTTTAAACAATTTATAAAAATTGCGTTAAGCGATGGCTTTAAAAAAGTAAAAACTTTTTGTTGGTAAGTGGTATCTAGTTAATTTTGTGTGAAGTTAAATTTTAATATTTGTGCAATTAATAATTTAATTTAATTATTAAATAACATTTATTTTAACATTGTGCAATTTTATTTATAACAAAAGCCGGCTTAGTACCGGTTTTTTGTTAGTGAGACATAAGTTTTTAATAACAACAATGTATTAAATATAATTTTTTTAAAAACATTTAAATTTATTAAATAAACAAGTGTAATGTTTCACTTGTGTGCCTCATCTCAGCAATTGGGCTAGCTATTGCTTGCCAACAACTAAAAAACTTTCTTTAATTACTAACTAGCGTTAGTACAAATTTAGCCGTCGCTGATAAAGGTTGACCTGTAAATGGAAACCGAAACGTATATGTTCGACGCACTGCAAAAGTAGTCACGAATAACTTAGCTGAGATAAGCATAAACAAATTTTAAGGAAATATGCCTAAAATCTAATTATAAATCCAGCTTGCAAAATCTAAATGTTTTTTAAAAATTGATTTTAAATAAAATTATTGTATTTTTGTGTTTTCTGTTATTAATTTATAACAATATTAAGTTTTATAAATTTTATCTTTTAAATAAAATATTAAAATATATATGAATGAGTGCACTCTGTAATATGCTCTCAAATATTTTTATGCATTAAAACAACTCTTAAATTTTATTTGAGAGCATATTACAGAGTGCACTCATTCATATATAAAAATATAAATAACTTAAATTATTTATTTAACTCTAATATAACTATATTAATTATTTTCTAACTGCACTCGGATTTGGTTATTATAAGTTAACCAGAGAGTAATGTATATTCCATGAGCGGCAGCTTTAATCCAGGATTGACTGGGTCATCTAGCTCGTACGAATGTTGTTGGTTTTGCTGTTTTCTAATCAAGTCTCATCACAACATTAACCATTGCATCGGTTTAAACAATTCTTGTCATTGCTGTAGCAATTGTTGCCATTGTGGCCATTGTGGTTATTGTGGTGATTGGAGCAACTGTGCTCATTTAGACCATGGTGCCCATTGTGGCAATTTAAATTGTTAAAATTATTTGTGATTTTATCTGCACACTACATTATATTAGTTTGAGTTTAGCTTTTTTTTAATTCCTTGTTATTTTAATAAATAGTTTTGTGTTTAAGTAATAACAATAAATAACATTAACTGTACATATAGATTTATTTAATTTTGTACAAAATTTTGCAATATAATCAAACTATAAACATTTTAATCTAAACATTTTATATCAAATTTTATATTTCAAACTTTTAATAAATATGAAATAATTACTAAATTTGATTTTAAGAGATGAAAAATTTACAATTTATTTATTTTAAACGTTGATAATAAAGTTTAATCAAAGTTTCTTTTAAGTTTAAAAGTAATAAAAGTAATAAAATTTATAATAATTTTATCCAATTTTAATTTTAAATTTTTGATTTAATTGAAATATTTGGTATAAATACAAGTTTGAAATAAAATTTGTTAATTCAATTTAAGTTAAATATTAGTTTAAAACTCGATTTAATTATTAAAAATATACAAGTTTTTTTATTTTAGCCTAGAAATAGTAACACTCCAAATTAAAATACATTACGTATTCATGTCTATTATTAAAATTTAATTATCTAATATTTTATAATTTAAAACGTAATATTAAACATGTATAGCCAATAATAACTAAGTAATACCTAAAAATAAGCTTTTTTAAATGTTAAATTAATATTATAAAAAATAATTACAATTGTATACTTTCAAAATTTAGCTTATTGTAATAATTATGTTATAATAAAAGTTACGAGCTATAATTTAAACATATAATATTATTACTTTAATCTTTTATTAATTTAACATGTAAAAATTTTACCTATAATGTTTTACTTACTCCGATTCGGACCTAAGTGTGGTGACGGTTCTGGAAAAATAAATTTAGACAAATAAAAACTAAAATCTAACTTTTAATTTTTTGAAAAAATTATTTCCGAATGGCTATTATTTACGGAGATATAATTTAAAAATTAAATTCTTCTTAAATAGATTGTACTGTATTAGTCTGTAAGTTTAATAATAAATTGTATTCTACACACAATTTTTATTTATATTAAATTTACAGTATATGAAAAACTTATATTAATATATAATTAATATTTATATTCTGATAATTTACAGTTTATATACTACTGATAAAAACTGTAAATTTTCAGAATATAATTATTAAATATTTTTTAATATAAGTTTTTCATATACTGTAACTTTTATATAAATAAAAATTGTGTATAGAATACAATTTATTATTAAATTTACAGACTAATACAGTACAATCTATTTAAGAGCAATTTAAATTTTAAATTATATCTCCGTAATTACTGGCCATTCGGAAATAATTTTATTAAAAAATTAAAAATTAGATTTTTGTGTTTATTTTAATACATTCATTTTTCCAAAACCGTCACCACACTTAGGTCCAAATCGGAGTTAGTTTGTATTTTATTTAAATTTTTAATTTTAGGTTTTAAATTAAAAAATATTAGCTAATTAAATTTTAATAGCGGGTTTACATAAACGTAATGTGTTTTGGTTTGTAATGTTACTATTTCTACTGCATCGATTTTGGTCACATACATATGAAACTGAATGTATATATAAAATTTATATTTTTTAAAATTGTTAAAAACAAAGTTTTTTAAATTTTATTTAAACTGCAATTTTATTTTTACTTAAATTTAAAAATATATTATATTTAAAATTATATTTATTCCTATGTTTAATAAATAAAAATAAATCAAAATGTATTGAATATTAAATTAAATTATTCGTTTTGTTTGTACCCAATTATTCAATAACAAAATAAAAATAATAAATATTATACAAAAATATGATTTTATTACAGTGTCATATTTTTATAATTAATCAAACTAAAATTTAATTTCAAATAAAATTAAAACTTATTTAATAAATTTTAAAATTTTGATTAGTACAAAACTTATTATTTTTAATATTATAATTATACATTTTGCATATCTGACTTGTAATATTTTACTCACATTTATAAGCTTTATTAATAATTACAATTATATTTAAACCGGACTCAAAACAAATAATAATTGTTTACGTTTTGAGAATGACTAATCGTTCTATAAATGTAACTTGTCTTTAAATATAGTAAAAATAAATTATTTTTTAAACTGCAATATATTTGCAATTTGAATTAAATTTTAGATTTAATTAATTAATTGATACATTACAAAAATTTAGTTACATTAAAATTATCATTTACTTTACTACAAACTTTGTTGTTATTATAGTCAAAATGTTTATGTTAGAAAGTAGTTGTCAGAGTGTAAATTACTCAAACTTCTACACTAATAAAAAATATAATTGTTTATATTTAAACAAGAAAATATTTAAAAATTATATTTAATATTATGACAAATTAATTTATTTTATACACTTAAATTTGAAGAAATTCCGTTATTTTACAAAAATAATTATTTATATTTGATGATTATTAAAATATATTTTAATAGTTTTCAAATAATTTTTTTTGGCGATTATCAAAAATTGAATTAAATTTAAAAGCAATGTTTTAACATATACAGTAATTATCGAAGTTTATGTTAAATAATAATAAGGTTTTGCAGTCAATTAATTTAAAAATAAATTTGTATTTAATCAAACAAAATAAATGTAAAATAATAGACAAAACATTGTTCTTATCAAATCATAAAATGTGTAAAAAATGATATATTTACGTTATTTAAAAAAAACAAATTTATTTTTATTTTATGAAATAAATATTAATAAAACTAACCTTATACTACATAACCTAGTACATAAATTTATTTGCTATTTAAGAAATATTTGATGAATAGACTTTTAATAGTAATGAAATAAAAACTAAATTTTTCGTTAATTTACAAAATAAATTACTTTACAATTAATTTAATAATAATGTACTGGCATGATTTAATTTATTAATAATTAATGCTATTTTTTAAAAATGACAAATTAACGGCTTTGCCATTAATTATATTGTGGAGATAAAGTTCATTTAACCCTTTTTGTTTGAAAATAAGCGGATGTTGAACTAAGTTTCAACCTTTCTT
>JAQFXP010002415.1:0-15233 GCA_034693685.1 Belba bartosi
ATATATATTTCACAAAATTTATTATAATTTATATATATTTCACAAAATTTATTATGTTCTATTATAAATTGATTTGTTAATTTCAATATTTTAAAATCCGTATATTGTTGTTGTTTAAACAATATATATTTTCAATGTGCTTGTTAATTGTATTTATTTAACAGTAAACTCAAGCATTACTTATTCGGAACGCAATTTACTTTTAGTACAGACCATCATAGCCTGTGTTATCTCTTGACTCTCAAACAAAACTCGGCCCCACGTTTGGTGAGATTGGCTCTGAAACTACAAGAGTTCCAATTCAAGATTGTCTACAATAAAGGGACTCAAAACCAAGATGTGTATTGTATGTCGAGGTGTCCATTACAACGACAGCTGGCAGATGATGACGACCTCGAAATCCCTCTATACGCTCTAGAGCTCGATCTGAGCCCCGGAGCACCAGAGGTCGGTCCCGATAACATCAAAAAGCTGCAAAGTGAAGACAAATTTTGTAATCAAATAATTAAAATATTGACAAATCCTGAGCTCTCAAAAAACCAGAAGAAAAAAAAACGAAAAAATATATACTCATAAATCGGAACTTCACTGCCCAGTTGAAGGTCTTGAAGGAGGACTACTGGACTGAAAGTCCCTACGATATGATGCAAAGACCCTATCTGCTGCTAACACTAAAACTTAAGGTGAAATCTAAGTCAAAGTTTGTAAAACTCAAGACTTCGTATACATTGCAAGAGACCCAAATGTGTTGTATGGCTCAAGTGACAACTTCGTTGAATTCGTTAGTCACTCCAACGTCACCTTTTCCGCCTTCGACGTCCTCAGCGTCACTACCAGCACCGGAACCGATACCACTGACGCCGGTGCTCCCTAGATCTGCCTCTAAAATCAAGGCAATTCAATAGGGCACCCAATTAGGGTCATTCTATGCAAATTACTATAAAACCAATAATGAAAAGAAACGAGTTGCTCGAATCTATATAAATGGGTAATGTTATTTGATCCCAGGTTTTCGATTAGACGAGACCTTTGAATCTTTTATCATTCCTTAATAGCCATTATTCCCAGGGCTGGCACTTTCGATGGGTATACCTTTCAGTACGCCGAAGTAGTGACTTTCGTCATCGATACTCAGGACTCGACATCAAGAACACTAAAATGTGTCATCTGGTCAACAGTACGTGTCCTTTGCTTGTCCTCCACCTACCGGCCCTTACGCAGACCCCTTTACCCGGGAGTGGACGTTTTTGGATGACTTCAAACCGATATGAGTTCGAGAGAAGAGGTTTGGCGCGACCGTGAAAACCCAAGTAGTGAACACTCATACGGCGATTGTTTAATTTTTAAACGGGGATCTGGAACGGCGGCATCAGCCTCTCATATCAAAAGAGATTTTTTTTCTTTTATTTAAAACTTTATTATTGTAAACATTTGACGTTCAGGAGTTGAATCTTTCGAGTCGACACATAAACATATTTTTGTATAATATATGACTTATAATACAATTATTAATTAGTGTTAGTTAGGACACAATTGACAGCGTGTCTCTAATTACCCATTATTTGTAGTTTACTGTAAGTTATTATAAATACTTGTAATTAGTTTACGACTTCATTAATATTAACATTGTTTTAGTTAATTGTGTGTTTACTCTATGTATATATAATTACTTTGGGAGTTCGTTCAGCTGTGCGCTAGTCTCCAATCCATCCATTTTTAACCTCAGAGTTGTGGTTACGTCACCCATCCGTGTGCCGACCGACCCATTCCAGACGTTTGACGTGTCACCACTCTCCAGATCTATGTATGCATTGACCGTTTTAGCCCTTAATCCTCCCTTTGTTATAAATGATTGTACAATAGCAGCACCGGATTGTTTGGCACCGTTTAGATCAATGGGTTTAAACTCAAATTCATTTTAAGCTTTTTGTAATAAAACTAAGATTTCCGGCAAAATATACGGATTCATAGGCCGGAGCCTTTCTTCCTGCACCACCATTAGTGAGGCCAGGAATCATGACTTCACCGTTAGGTATGGTGACGATGATAGTGTCACAGTTTTAAGAACACACACCTGAACGCTCCGTATACGTAGATCAGTGGTTATTAGGCTAGCGTACACTACCAGTAGACGGGCATTGGTAAGGCCCGTGGTCATTCTAACTTCAACTCACGCCTAGAATTTTTTCCGCAGAGCTGTGGATCGAACCCAGTAACTCTAAGTTAGAGAGCGGACGCATTACAACTGCGCCACCCGCCTGAGCTAATATACGGAGTAGTGATCTGTACCGGACCACTAGTGCCGTGATATCCCGGGTTTTGTCTAACAATCCTGAGATCCGTATTATTTTCTAATTTTTTAAAATACGGCAAAACTTCTGCATAACTCCAACCCTTCGCACCGTATGTTTTCATCCAATCGTCATAACCTCTTCGGTTGCCTCTAATGAAAACCATTCCATTGTGAGCCGAACTACCGCCCAATGTCTTACCTTTAAACTCAGGTATCCGTCCACTCAGTGCTTGTTTGCAAATAATTTGCGGCTCATTATAGTATTGCCAACTATTTATACCAAACCATTCCCGGAATGTCATTATATACCGCACTCTGAGGTCCACCCGCTTCCAGAAGTAAGACATTTATTGTCTTGTCTTCACTCAGTCTCATAGCGACAGCACTTCCGGCACTACCGGCGCCGACGACTATAAAGTCGTATTTTGTATTCCATTCACTTCTTGAGGCCGTCTTCTCGTTAATCACTTGTCTTTGAGCTGTAATGTACGTCAACATTAGTAATCTATACGATATAATATGTATCATGGCTAAATTTAATATTTTATTCTAATACTATAATTGCAATGTAGTTTTCCATTTAATTGTTTATTTAAAAAAAATTTATTATTTAATTTTCAGAACACTATTAATTTTAATTTTAATTAAGCTTAAATGGCTTTACTTTAAAGTTATATATTTTATTAAAAATATATCAAAAAATTAAAATTAAATTTTTTACATTTGATATATTTTTCAATTACAAATAAAAATATAAATATTTAGTTAATAATAAATATAATATTAATTTATAAAATTTACATTTGCATTTTACATTAAATTTCTGTTTTAAATGCATGTAATCAAATGTAATTAATAATTGAATTAAATATATCAATAACAGAGAGTCCTAACCAAAGGCCTAAAAGTGCCCCAAAGTTAGACATAAATAATATGAAAGTGATTTCAGGCAATGATTCGATCAATCGGTTTGGCAATCGATTCCGTTTTATAACTATTTCCGCACTCTTTGTGGTATTTATTAATTTTATTTGGGATTTAATTTTTAAATCAAAATTGATTTCAAAACAATTATTTTGACAAATGATTTGGCAAAACATAATTATTGACTCATTCTTTAGGACTAGTTCTATGCAATGATCCAAGATTGAATCTTCAATGTAATCTAACCCTTCATCAAACGGATCGCTAAAATTGTTTGAAATCAAATAATATTTATTTAATAAAAACTCTAAATTTGTTGGAAATTTAGTCGAATTACAGCGTTTTTGCAAACTTTTTATAAAACAATTTATGATGCAATCGGTTTTGGTATTGATGTGACTATAGCTGTCGTCCGAATTATAATTACGACAATTGGTCTCATAATGTGGTGGCAATAGTCGAGTTGTAATAGAATTAAATTCAATTTGTGTTTTAAATCCCATTTGAATAAATTTGAAATTATTTACATTACATTTTGGCATTAAATTAAATGAATGAATACTTAAAATCAATTGACTAAAATTAACTGCATATTGACTCCAATACAAATTATACGGAAACCAACTTTCATTATGTTTAATATTTAAAATAATTTTTTCAAATTTATTTGATTTAATCCAATTTTTTTTTGAATTGCTAAAAAATGTAAAACATTTGAATGGATTTACTTTAAAAATAAAAGTTTCAATGGGTTTGAAGTCATAGTAAGTGTTATTCGCGTCAATCGCTTTGACATAAGAACTGCTATTTTCCAAAAATGGATTAAAACTCATATTTTCAAACACTTCTGATACAGAATTACTAAAAACACGTTTATTATACTTAAGTATTTCTAAATATTTTTTATTAATTAAATTTGATTTATGTATTGATTCGATATCAGTCATATTTACGACTAATTTGTAGTATTTGTTAATAATATTCTGATATTCCGGATATTTTTTACCAATTTTTTCAATAGATATAAGAGCAGGAATGCAAAGAGTAATAGCGGGTAAGTTGTATTTATTTTCAAGCTCAAATGTTAGCTTGGCTATTGTTCGGCCGCTTAAATATTCAATATATAGTTTTGATGTTTGATATATTAATCCAAAAATTATTAGTAAAATAAATGAATTTTTAATTATTAATTTAATTCTACGGTCTATCGAAATTTGGTTAAATAAAATTTTCATTATATTAAAAAATTATTAACTACAGTCAATACTGAGAGCCCTAACCAGATACCCATTAAACCACTTATTTCTGATATAAAAGACATAAATTTAATTTCTGGTATATGTTCTATAAGTGTATCTTTGTTTGCATCATGATTAATTGATATTGATGTTACATTTGATTTGAAATTTTCAGATATAAATTTATATTCAAAAAGAGTGTAAAATATATAATTTGTTTTCAAACAATTTCTTTGACAATAATTTTTGCATTGAAAAGCAAAACGAAATTTATCCGCTATTAAATTATTTTTAATATTTATATTATCACAAAATTTTAATTGTTTATGTTTTAATAAATATTTTCTAGTCATAAATATTCCTGGTAGTTTTGGAATGCATTTAAATTTATATTTTATTGTAATTTTTTTAATAATACAATTGTTGATACAATCAGTTCTGGTATTGATATGACTATAGCTGTCGTCCGAATCATAATTACGACAATTGGTCTCATAATGTGGTGGCAATAGTCGGGTCTCAATCTCACTAAACTTAATTACAATGTCTGTATTGATTGAAATTTTAATAAAATTGCTATTAATTGAAAAATCTGGTAAATCGTTAGTTGAATGAATTGATAATAAGAATTGATTTTTATATAAACTTATCGGAAACCACGAGTTGTTGTGTTTAAACCCAATGTACATATTTTTAAAAATTCCGTCAATTTTGCGCCACTTTTTGATTGAATTGGTTGAAAATGTAAAACATAATCTTAAATGTTTTTTAAATAGAATAAATGATTTTGCTTGATTAATTTTTAAATAATCTAATCCATTCAAATTAATATAAGTGTTTTGTATATCCAAATTTAACCTGTCCATATTAAACGTTAAATTATTTAAATTTTCATAAATTGATAAATTATTTTTGTTTTGAATGTTTATAAATATTTTTAAATATTTTGAAACAATTATTTGATTAAATGTTTGATTTAAATAATCATTTTCAGCCATATTTGAGACAACTTTTCGATACTCTTTATACAGATTCTGATATTTCGAATACAGTTTCGCGTATTTATTCATAGCTATAGTTGTGGGCAAACAGACTGTAATCGCAGGTATTTTCCTGTACTTCAAGCGTTCAATACGAGTGTTGACAACAGTATTACCGCTCATATACTGCGACAATAAATCCGAAAATTGATATAAGAATCCAATCATTGATAGCAATAATACAATAAATTGTTTAATTTTTAGTTTATTACTAAAAATATAATTTTTAAATTTATTTATTTTATTTGGTTTTTTACTATTTTTATATTCATTTATAATATTAAATGCTTCTGGACCATGCACATATTGTGGATACATTTTCTTTAAAATATAAATTTATAAATTTTAGGCGTATTTTATAATAAAATTTAGATTTTGTCATTTTAAATTAAATTTTTATATAAATTTTTTTTGCCCTAAAAATAAATATAATTTAATAAAAAATTCTTTTTTGTAATTTATTATAATAAACAAAGGAAGAAAAATGTTTACCATTTTGGAGTAATTCAACTTGCTTATATAAGAAAGTGTGTTAGGTACTACTACTCATAGGCTGAAACCTTCCTTACTGTAAGGTACAACCTGTAGTGAAGCCAAGAATAGTCACTTCAGCCCTAAAGTTTGTTAGGTATATAAACTAAATAAACTAGATAGACGAGATAAACCATATTTTAACTATCATCTACTTTTAGGCGAAATAGATTAACACATTCCACACAACTGATGATTTATTGAACAAAATGTTTTACTTATGATATTACATTATTTCTATACAAATCTGTTTAAATGTTAAAATATTGATTTTATTTATTATATATTATTTTAAACAATTTAATTTAGACATAATTAAAAGCAAATTATATAATTTTGTTGTAAAATAAAAATAATTTTTTAAACATAGACCTTAATGGAAATTGTTAGAGTGTAACCAAGATGTTATGTAAATCTAGCATTAATCAGTAACTCTATTTTGTTAATTTTAATCATCATAGTAGTGATAAATTTATTTAATTTTTTTATATTGATTATAATTTCTAATCAAATAAATCAATATATTCAAAATATATTCTTGACCAAAATTTATTATAATTTATATATAATTTAAAAAATTTATTATGTTTTATAATAAATTGTTTTGTTAATTTTATTATTTTTAAATTTGTATGTTGTTGTGGTTACGGCGCCGTCAGTTAGAAATGTGTAATTTACAAATTACACATGTTATTATTTGAAACACGATTGATTTAATAAAAGTGTAACAAGTGTAATATTCTAACATTACAATTATTACTATAGGAGCAAAACATTTAAACAATCACAAAATTATATTTAAAAATAACGCTTTATATGAACTATTAGTTTTATAAACTAATATTGAATATTTGTTATAAAACAAAAACATAAAAATAAAATATAGTTTTAAAACAAAATTTAATAATTATTCATTTTAAAAAACAATTTCATAATTATAAAATTATGAATAAAAATTTCATGAAATTTTTAATTTTAATATTTGTATTAATATCAATAATATATCAATAATTTATCAATAATATGCAATTTTACTTGGTAATGATTACTAATGAAGCAAAAACATTAAAATAAAATTTAAAAATTAATTTTATTTGTTTTGTTAAACTATTTTAAAAAATGTTTATTTGAATTCTAGTCAAATAAATTGAAACAAAATATAATGATGGTAAAATGTTTCAATTATATCAAAACAGATTATACTAATCTATTCAGAAAATAATATTAATTTTTGTATAAAAAATATAACATTTCTAATGATTATTTTAAATTTTAATTTGGATGATGTAGAAAACAAAGTAATTTTGTTCTATTTTTTTTATTGTTTTTATTGTTATTTTGATTTATTTTAATAAGTAATATACAGATAAATAATTAATTTTTAATTAATATTGTTAAAACTGCTTAAATATTTATTATTGTTTTCAAAATGACTTTCAAAGTAAACCGTGTATTGCCGTCAGATCTGGTGATTGAATCGGCAGACAATCAGTTGTTTAGAATTGGTTTGTGTTTTACAACCAATCATAACGAGAGAAGAAGTTTAATACATAAACCGATTCTTATATTTTCAGTACTTATTATACAACTCATTAAATCAATAATCAGTTTATTATTTCCAAACTTTAATTCATTTTTATATTTAAGCGATTTTTCACAAGTCTTTGGTATTAAAAGTTATGTTAATTTTATAATAATTTTATTCAATGGTTTGGCTATCAGTTCACAACTGATTTGGTATAAAAACTATAGAAATGGTATAAAACCGACGTTTCTATCGGTATTCGAAATGATGTCGGGTTTGCGTTCGCCTAAAGCTATTCATTTCACTAATCGATCAGAAATTATGGCTTTAATTAAATTAACCAAAAGATTGTTAAAATTTGTTTATATTAATAACACGATTATAGTCCCATTAGGTGCCTTAATAACAAATTTAATTCCTTATATAACACATTTTGCTTTATTTGAAATTCTAATATTTGGCATGATTAATTTTATTCATTTTATTTTATTTGCTTATTATTTATTTAATATAATTCTATATCATGGCTTATATTTTTATATAATTTGTTATTATATTAAACTCAAAATTAAAAATATTAACAAAACTGTTTTTTTATCTATAAAATATAATTCAAGCAAAGATATAGTTAATATATTACATAATATTAATATTATGATGGGTCAAGTTTACAAATATAATCAAATATTTTGGTCAAAATACTTATTATTTATTTGGCTATTTCTTGGTTCAATATGCATATTTATGCTATATATATTAATATTTGTGCCACTGACATTTATTTTCAAATTATTGTTTATTTACTCTTTAATTCTTTTTGGTTTAATATTTTTATTTCTAATATTCACGGCTTCGTCAGTCAATTCCGAAGCGTATAAATCGTATAAACTATTGAATTCATTAATGATTTTGCGTTTAAATAAAAATAAAACCTTTAATATATTTTCTACAACAAATCTACTTGCATCAAATATAAAAGTTTGTAATTTTTTAATTTAACAATTAATTAAATTGTTTTATTTAATTATTAGTTACAGTCAATGATCGAAAGAATTGGTCAAAAATCTGTGGGTTTTTCGTGTTATACATTATTTATTATTAATTATTTTCATTGCTATGAAGTATGAGATTGAAAATATATTAATTATATTTTACAAAAATCTTTTTTTTACAGGTTTTGTCTTTACTTTCAATTTTATTTTTAAGAATTATTGAAATATCAGTAAATAAATAATTAATAAAAATATTATTTTATTAATTCTGTAATATATAGAGGTCGATCTCGATAGTCGGGAATCCCGATCCCGACTCGGGATTGCTACTCCCTATCCCAAACGAAATAAGTCGGGAATCCTGGTCGAGTCCCGAATAAAAATATTTTTAATAAAAATATAAATTTATTATAATACAAATTTAAATTAGTGTAAAATAATGGTAAGTCAGACTTTAATACAATAAAAAACTGATAATAGTTTTATTCAGACATTAAATGTAACCACAAATCATGTGTTAAAATGATTTTATAAATTCTTGTTTCAAACAAATCAAATTATAAATAAATTAAAATTTAGACAATGTTTATATTATATAAAAAAGATTGAGAAAGGAGATCAGCAAAAAGTCTTATAATTCTAAAAATTTGCATTTATTCTACCTAGCATTTGGTTTGCAAAAAGAGTTTATTTCCTGATTTTCCGATTGTGACGACGTTCGGCAAATTTTTAGAATTTTATGGCAAAATTAGAAAATTTTTCTAAATTGGTGCCTGATTCTATTTAAATTTAATTTAAATTCAATTAAATAAAGTTAAAATTTTAAAATAAAATTAAGTAAAATTAGGTTTTGGAAACTGTTCTTTGATCTAAATCCCTGGTATATAAAAAGTGCTAAAAATTGAGTCAAATGTAGATTTTTCAGTAAATATATAATTTTATATAAAATTTACCTTAAATCGGGATCTTGTCGGGAACCGGGATTAATATGTCGGAAACCGGGATTAGTCTGTCGGGAACCGGGAGTTGTAATCCCGACCGAAATCAGGCTCTAGTAATATATAACTATGTGTTAGAATCTAGAGAATTTTTTAAATTGTAACAAATTTTTTGGATGTAATTAATTTATGCAAAATTCTGTAAAATTATATATATATATATAAATTAGAAATAAATGTTTTTTTTTAATTTATACTTTATATGAATAAATGTAATAAAATTTGTTTTTTGTATATTAATTAGGATTTAAAGTAAAATGCTAGTGTACCAAATGTGTAACAGTTTTAAATGTTAAATTTTGTTTGATATTTTATATTTTTATTCAATTTTGTATTAAACATATAAATCATTATAAACTAAAATCCAATTGTAATAATGGCCATTCTTAAATCTGAATAATATTAAAATATATACAAATTAGTTTAAATGTATAACACGAGTTATACAAATAAACTTTTGTATTAGATTTGTGTGAGTATACGAGTAAATTTATATAGTTACTAAATAAAAAAAATTATTTAAATAAAAAAATATATTTATTTTTAAATTTATTTTTTAAATACAAAATCTAGAGAATTCTCTAACTTACTAGTTAGAGCTCTTCCCCAACATCTTGTAACATTTTATTTTTTATTTATATATCATAAATAAAAATTTTCAATTATGTTTAATTTTCAAACATTTTTGTAATATTAATATTTCTTAATAATAAATTCTATTTAATAAAATATACCTGTATATATTTCAAAATATATAAAATTTTAAAATTAAATTCTTTTTTATTTGTATTTAATATTTTAATATGTATTAGTTTTTTGCTTTAGATTAAATATATAAAAATATTATGTATGTTATTTTTACACTATTATATAATATAATTATTCTTCCAAATTAAAAAAGTTGAGCAAATAATGCTAAAGTAAATTTAAAAAAAAAATTAATATTAAATATATCAATAATATTTATTCAAAATTATTTTTATTTCTAAGTTATAAACTTTAAAAAGTTTTCTTGTCAATTTCCTTCTAAAAATGAGTAAAAAATACCAAATTGTAAATAACTATTTGATAAATTATTATTTGGATAGATATAAGGAAAAATTTATTTTTAACAAGCCACATAGTTTAATTGAATATATGATATTTTATAATTTTATTTTAGCTATAATTAAACAAATAATTTGTTTAAATTCTAATTATGAAACTCGACTTTTATTATATGATTTGACGTTGTTTTTCGGTGGTATTCAGGAATATACTAATTACATATTAATTTGTGCTTGTACAATGGGCGCTGCCATGATTAAATATATGCATTTAATTGAGTCAAATAAATTGCTAAAATAGACAGAAATTTTTGAAATTATTCGAAATTGTGCTTCACCTAGTCTAATTGGATTTAAAGTTAATAATGATGGTAAACTACACAAATTGCGAGTCTGGGCAAATTTTATTTATAGATTAAATATATTTTGTTATTTCGTATTTTGTAAGTATTAAAAATAAACTAAAAAATAACTTTTAAAATTAAAACAGTTAAACTATAAAATGTAACTAAAGACTGCTTCTTATATAAATGCACAAATTTTAACTAGCTCGCGCGAGTTTTACCAAATTTTGTGGTAATTGAATTAATGTTCGAATAACAATATAGATATTCCTTATAACATTTGTAATCACAGATTAGTTGATATTTATCCGAGACGAAAATAATAGACACCGATAGACAAGTCAATCTAAAAATAGTTGTGCAAAAATTTATGTAAAATATTGATAATTATGATAAAACCTCAATTCTTAATTACATTAAATAAATGTCTTAAAAACTAAATATTACATTTATTTTGATAAAAGTCAAGTCTCCGATAATGGCAAATATAAAAGCAAATGTAAAATAGCAAAGTTATTTAATTTGGCTGGCCAGGAATGTAAAAGTTTATTATATTCAGAGTTGTATCCATCTCATAGTTAAAATAAGCTAATTAATACTTTACGCCTGTGTTTCAAAATTATTAAAAACAAGATAGCTTTTTTCTGTTTATTAAATATTTAAAAACAAGATATCTACATAAGCCCTCAAACAAATACACGGGCTTATGTAAATATCTTGTTTTTGTATTTGTTACTAAATAGTAAAACAAGTAATTAATAATTCTTTACTCTTAATAATTTTGAAACACTGATTTATACCATTTGCAAAGCATACAAAAACAATATATTTGCAATGACCATAACATATATGGCCATTGCAAATATATTGTTTTTATATGATTAGCAAATGGTATAAAATGTTAATTAATATTTTTAAACTATGCATTCAACTCTGATTATATTATATATTAATTATTACAAAAATGTATATTCATATAATGTACATGTATTTATTTAGAAAAAGTATTCAATTTATCAAATGCTATTACAGTTTTAAACGTTTATAACATAATGATATTTATATTAAAAAATAAATATTTACAGTGACATTTATGCTATTGCCAGCTAAATTTTTACTGTTATTTAATTTTTAAAAATTTATTTTGTAAATAATGTTAATTTAATAATTACAGTTACAATTTATACAACTATATTAATAATTGTAATGTTAGAATATTACACTCTTCAAACTTTTATTAAATCAATCGTGTGTCAAATAATAACATGTGTAAGCTTGTATACATTTCGAACTGACGGCGCCGTAACCACAACAATCATTGCTGTAATGGGCTATTGTGCTATTCTGCGAATGAATACAATTAACAATCACATTGAAAATTTATTTAATTCAAACAAACGACAACATACAAATTTTGAAATATTAAAATCAACAAACCAATTTATAATCAAACATAATAAATTTTGTAAATTATATATAAATTACAACAAATTTTGGTCAAGAATATATTTCACCTTTGTCGCATGCATGATTCCGATTAATTTGATTTATTTGCACCAGTTTTTTTTGAAGAGCTAGCGTTTACTGCAAAAATCAAAAACGGCTGTTCGCTTATTGTTGTTACCATGCTTGCATTTTTGTATCAATTTACTTTTGCTTATATTTCCTATAATATACATAAAATGGCAAAATATTTGGCACAAATCCAATGGCGTATCAATGGCTGACCTTTTCGTATGCGCTTTAAACTGCAATTAATGACGTATTTTGAAAGACTGAGCAGTAGTAAGAAAATTGGTGTATCTTTGGAACCGATTGCTGTTTTGACTTTTCAACTGTTTTCTAATGTAATAAACTTTTTTATTTATTTATATTTTAATTTTGCTTGTTGCTTTTTCTAGTTTGTTCAAAGATATATTTGATATTATTTATTAATTCATAAGTTTGCAAGAAACTATTAAAAATTGCTTATAATTAATTAATAATTAATATATATATGAGTATTTATTTAATAAATATATTTTATTTTTAAAAATTACACATGATCAATATTAACGTTCTACAATTTTTAAAAACAAAAGTGCAAGTAAAGACAAAATCTGTAAAATAAAATAAATATCTTATTAATAAAAAAAATAAATAATTATTTTATTATTACTTCATAGCAACGGAAATAATTAATAATAAATAACGTATAACATGAAAACCCAACGCGTTTTTGGCCAATTTTTTCAATTATTGATTGTAACTATAAAATTAAATTTGTAAAAAAAAGTTAATGGGTAAAAATAAAATTACCTTTATAAACATTCTTATTTTTTGAAACGATTTATTTTTATTATTTTTAATTAATTCTGAATTTAATGCCATTAATGTATTCAATAGTTTATACGATTTATTCGCTTCAGAATTGACTGACGAAGCCGTGAATATTAGGAATAAGAAAATTGTCATTAAAACAACAAATCCATATAAAAATACCAAGGAAAATATTATGGGCATATTTCCAAATAAAATTATATAAAAATTAAATGTATTGAGTGAACTCAAAAATAACCACAAAAATAGAAAAAACTTTGAGAAAAATATTACATTATATTCATATATTTCGGCATAAATTGATTTTAATATTTGAATAATTTGGCCAATATTTCGGATATTAATAAAATAATTTTTATGAATTAAATTAAAAATATTTTTATTAATTCTTTTAATTTTTAGTTTAATATAATAACAAATCAAATAAAAATATAAGCCTTGATATAGAAGTATATTATAAATGTAATGAAAAAATAGCGTAAACTGTATTGTATTGAATATTCCAAACAAAAATATATCCAATATTGTAGAATTTGTTAAATAGCAAGTTATGAATACTATTAAACTGCAGGTTGGTACTAGCTTCTCTGCATTCAGTCTAATAAGTGGTAATAATTTTTTTGTTTTTTTAATTAAAGCTTTAATTTCTGATCGATTAATGAAATGAATAGCTTTAGGCGAACGCAAACCCGACATCATTTCGAATACCGATAGAAACGTCGGTTTTATACCATTTCTATAGTTTTGATACCAAATCAGTTGACAACTAATAGCCAATAAGTCGAATAAAATTATTAAAGTATTAAAATATATTCTAATACCAAATAATTGTGAGAAATCACCCAAATATGTAAATAAATTTATATCGGATTTAAATAAACTAATTATCGATTTAATGAGTTGTATAATAAGTACCGAAAAGATAAGAATCGGTTTATGTATTAAACTTCTTCTCTCGTTATGATTGGTTGTAAAACACAAACCAATTCTAAACAACTGATTGTCTGCCGATTCAATCACTAGATCTGACGGCAATACACGGTTTACGTCAAAAGACATTTTAATTTTAATAAATTTAATATTACATAATATTTTATTATTATTTTGATTATATTCACTTAAAATATTCTTTGTTATTTGTTAATTTTCTTAACTTATATTAAATAAATATTTTTAATCTAAACTTTAAAAATATTATTTTTATAAAATTTTATATTTATAATTTTAATAATAACTTACGTAATAAATGTTTGTGTTCAGATTAAATATTTATTTAAATTTTTTATCATTAAATTTGTTTAGCATAATATTAATATTTTATTTCACAACTTAATATAAAATATATAAAAACAAATTAATATATTTTACTAATAAAAATGCAATTAAATAATTAAATAATATTTATTTAACCTTTCATTTAAAGTTTAGTTTTTTATTTTAAAAATATTTATTTAAAACTTTTATAATTTAAAATATTGTTTTTGTTAAACTTTATCATAGTTAAATCAAAATTAATTTAAAATGTAAAAAATTAATTCATTGTTAATTGGCTTATTGAAAATTTTAAAAATAATTTACTTTTTAAGATCACTAATTTTATTTTAAAAATATTATTTAATCTATCGTTGATTTTCAAGTTAAAAAAATAAATAAATTTAATTAAATTTAAAAATAATAATTTTTATTAATTTGAAAAAACTTTTATTTGTATTTTTTCGAAGGAATTAATTATTCTAGTATTGTAGATTTCATCAAAAGACAACTTTTTGCCATTGAAACCATATTTAAAAAAAATTTAATTTTTGAGTTATTTAATATCAAAATTTTGACTTCATTGGGAATTTGGCCAAAATTCCAATTTTCAAAAATTAATTTAACCCCCGTCCCTGAATAATTTTTTTCTGAATTTTTTTGAACAATCTACTAAGAATAAGGAAGTTTTTAAACTCGGTTTCAAAGTGTGTTTACGAGATTTTTTGTATT
>JAQFXP010002416.1:0-15231 GCA_034693685.1 Belba bartosi
ACCATATTCGATATTACCATATTTGACATTACCATATTCGACATTACAATATTCGACATTACCATATTCGATATTACCATATTCAACATCACTATATTCGACTTTTCTCATAATACGACAAAAAGACAACTAAGAGATTAATTATTTAATTTTTATTTTGTCTTGGGTTGTTCTTAAGTTTTCCATTCTAATAACGGGTTTATTTTCAAGCTCTAATATCTATCAAACTCTATATATGAAAAGCCAAACTTTCTAAAAATATCATTAATATTTTGTAACATGATAAATTGTAATCAAATAAACTAATTTCGTTAATTTTAAAAAATTAAATAACACAAATTATCAATTATAGGCAATAATTAAATGTATGCATTTCAAATTTTAAAAATTTTAATTAGTAATATTACTACAAAATTTAATACAGTATTTGCAAACCATTTAACTTTTAAGTTAAGAATCCTCATTTGCTTTTATATTAAATATAATTATAACAAACTAATTTGGTAAAACTGACTATTAATAAGCATGGTTGATTATGTAATTATTTGCATAGATATTTTCTTTAATAACTATAATAACCAGTGCCTGAACTGACGGAAAAATGATAATACTGTATGAATGAATTTACCGCTACCCAGTAATAAATAGAGACAAAATATTAGAAAATAATTATAAATATTTTTAATAATGATTTTTTTTATAAATTACAAAATATCACTAAGTCGAATACTACTAAGTCAAATATCCCTAAGTCGAATATTCTTAAGTTGAATATTATAAATTATTAAAATTAATTTAAAAACTTATAAAATCAATAAATACTAGGTTGAATGTCACTAAAACAAATATCTAACTTACAAACGTACATTTACTGAGGTTTTACCAAAATATTTTAAAATTTATTTTTAAACAAAAGTACATCATATATAATATTAAAAAATTAATTTAATTTTTGCCCAATTTTACTTGGTTAATTTAAACTAAATTAATTATAACATTTTATATGCCTTTTGTATGTTTTTTCTCTATCTATGCATGTTTGATTTAGAGAGTTAAGTACAGTATAGTATAGGCATATATAGAGAAAGAACATATACAAAAGGCAAAATTACTAGTTTAAATTAACCAAGTAAAATTGGGCAAAAACTAAATCAATTTTTTAATATTATATATGATGTACTTTTGTTTAAAAATAAATTTTAAAATATTTTTGTGAGACCTCCAAAAATGTATGCCTGTTAGTAATATTTAACTTGGGTATATTCGAATTATGGATATTTGACTTAGAGATAATCGGCTCAGGGATATTCTATTTAGGAATATTCGATTTATGGATATTTGATTTAAGAATCTTCGAATTAGTAATATTCAAACTAGTAACATTTTGTAGTTTAAAAAATTATTAAAAATATTTATAATTATTTGCTAATATTTTGTCCCTATTTATTACTGGGTGGCAGTAAACTCATTCACATCATTATTTTTTCCGTCAGTATATCATATTTGACATATGATAAACCGAATTCTTTGATTATTCAATAGTAGATAAACCACAAACCAATCAAATTTAAATAAAATTTAATGTAATAACTATTTTTTGGTTTATGAACTAGTCGATAACATAGAATATAACTAAAAATTCAAAAAATTGTCATGTTTACTATTTGAAAACAAGCGATCAATCTAACTTAAGGCCTGAAAACGACTATTGTCTATTATATATATTAATTTCAAAATATTGTCATTAATTTAATAAAAATTTTAATTTAAAAATAAGTTAAGTAGCAAGGACGATTTAAGCAAAAGGCAACAAAAACAGCTTTCACAATGATCTCAGATTTCAAATTCATCTGGCAAACCATTGTGAAAACCAGTCTTGTTCGCCAATGCGGTCATGGCATCCAATCGACGTTTTACTAAATTATTGTTTAATTTCCTCTAATTTTAGCTAAACTGAGAAGAGATTAAAATAGAGAGAAATAGAGAGAAGCAGTTGCAGAGATTTGTTGCAATAAATAGTGCTTTGAATTGACGGCAAGTGTTGGGCGACTTGGGGGGCAATATAACGGCACTTGTTTATACTTTTATACTTAAATATATATATCGTATATGTCTTTCCGATTTGAATGATACTTAAGTTCTATACTATAGTTAGCTCCGAAATCAAGTCATGTAATCATTAGCCAACACAACATAACATATGCTCTTCTGTTCAAAATATTATTTTATTATTATAAACCGATAGAAAAAGTTTATTAATATAATTATTGAGATTCGGTTAGAAAATGAGAAATAAAAACAAATAAATTTGAGTCAAAACTAAACTAATTTAGTGATCATTGAGAAGAGAAATATAGAGAACTCAGAAATGCAAATAAAGTAATGAAAATAGAAATAATGAATGAGTTGTGAGAAGTTGGCTAAAGCCCCGGAATTGAACTGAACTGAACTAAACTGAACTGCATTTTCTCATTATTAATAACGACTCGAAATAACAACTTCTGATCAATCGATGTTCATATGAGACCAGACTTTGGGAGAGCTTTTGATTCGCGATTCACATCAGATGGTCTACTGTTGCAGCAACAGCAACAACAACAACATATTTGGTTTACTTTGGCACCAGTTTAGCATGTTCACACTATTGGCACTATTCGCACTATTGGCTCAGTTTATTAATTTAAGTGACACTCAGAGTCATAGTCATAGCACTCATACTGTTGACAACCGACGGGTCATATCAGCCACAGATTCAGTTACATTCACTTCAGTACTACTTATACTGTTAGGCATTACTGTAGATATTGTAAATAATTTCGATTTACGAGTTAGTCTAATAGCTATTTGCTGTTCAATATTGCCTTTCCATTCATATTGTATTGCAATCGTCAATAATTAGTCACAAAATAAATCGATTCCCAATCGACGCTTACATCCAATAAAACTCGTAATTTGAACTCAATGTCTAATGTCTATCAAAACTATTAACTAATGACTTCTCTTCAAAACTTATCCAAAACATAGAGTTCAGGCAATGCATGGATGGGCAGAAAGAAGGCATTCCTCTCATCACTATTATAATGTCTATCCCTTTTAAGATCTAAATATTAATATAACTATAACTATCAGAATGTTGTTCTCAATTAACATCAGCTGTACTGCAATCGAGACTTCATCTCTCGTACCAATCATTACAACTAAATTAATATAAATATTTGATTATTATCTAAAACTCTTACCAACTCTTCACTGACTCGACATAATTCCAATCTCTAGATAATTGAGAATAAGTCAAAATTATATTTATTATATTAAAAACACTATTTAAAAGATGTTAAATAGAATTAAAGAGCACAAGGCACTGGCACCCGCCCCTGGGCCAGTTTCCAATAGATTATGATTGACTCTATCGATACAACTGAAGTAAATATGGATTTCGAAGTTTTCTCATGCATTGAATAAACATAATCTCACCTAAAAATTAGAATTTAAACAAATAAGTCTAATCTGATTCAAACTTATCTAAATATAAATATTTTAACGAAAAACATACTCTCATTGATGGGCTATAAAATAAATTAAAATTATTTTTTAAAAATGTAATTAATATTTAGCAACGATATGAATGTATCCATCATTTTAATCACATAAATGTCATCATTTAATAAACTAAATCTTATCTGAATTTCGGAAAATTGATAAAACTTTAAAAGTGACTCAAAGTTAGCTAAACAGGATGTGTTGGATGTGTTGGTCTGTCTTCGATTCCAAATAACTTTCCCTTACTATCAATCGATAAAAACTTTATGAATGATTTGAATCGACGAAATATGATATGAAATAGCAGTGACAGTATGTTCGGAGGATTTTACGAATAAATATTACTATTTTTGCTGTTTTTAGTTTCAGTAAAACTTTTCATAAATGATTGATTGAATAAATTATAATTTTACTAAAAACAGCAAAAATACTACTAAATTGTTGACTTTAATCTAGATTTTAACTAAATTATCTAAATAACCAAATTAATTTATCAATTAATTAAATAGTATAACAAATAAATTGCAAATCTAGTAAAATAATGACAATTTCTTACCTCATGAACGCAATAAAAAGAGTCATTAGATTTATTAAAACTTTGGATAAATATTATATAACTTTTAAATCAATTATCAGTTATAATAAATAAAAATTGCTGAAAATCATTAGTCGATTCAAATCTAAATTGACAAGTTAAATTTAATTTCGGATTATAATTCAAATAAGAAAAAAAAAATTAAAAGTGACTAATTATTTTTTTTAATAAATAAAAACATTTGTACAAAATCTGTCGAACAGTGCTTTATGTCATTTAATTTTAAATAGAATATTGCAATCAATTCATAGATATATTTGACTGCAATAACTCGAATAACTTTCAGGAAGTGATCTAAATCTAAATGTTTAGCACTGTTTCACTGAATTGATTAATATTAATATTAATACTAAATAAATAATTCTAATAAAAAGCTGAACTGAACTTTTGTTTTTAATTTTAAATGTTGCCTTGCAAATTTAAAATTAGCCTAGTAAATTAATTATTTAAATCAAAACTTAAAATTCTAAAAACTTACATGGCTTATTTCGCCTAATTTTCTATATAATAAAAATATAGATAAAAACATTTAAATACATAAATATATATTAAATTGTTGTCTAAAATCAAATTTAAAATGTACCCCATTTTAACTACAATTAAAAGTTTATTTTTAAAAATAAATTTAAATCTGGTTTAAGTCAATAGTAAATTAGTTTATGCTATCATTTAAAAGAATAAGATCTGAGACTAAATTCTTAATTAATAAAATATATTCTGTAAATGCATTGATTAGATTATTAAAATAAATAATAAAATACTTAAATTAAACCCGATACTATTTTTATAATTCTAATTAATTAAAGATAATATTAAGAATACTTTAAATAAATTAATAATGTTACATTGTATAACTTATAAATTAGTTTATAATATAAACTGTAGAATATAAAATAACAAAACCGATTACTAAAATTAAACGACATCTAGTGTCCAATATGTTAAATAAAAATAAATTGTATAAAATAACGTAATTTATGTAATTTTAAAGAATAGCATTGATTGGCTGTTGAGTGAAGTGAGTGTTGACTACTGTTTGAGTGTTTGTATGTTTCGCCCATTTTTGTTGAGATATCTCAAGTTTAAGACTTTTCAATCATATTATTTGGATTAATTAGAGTTGTTGTGTTGTTGTAGTTGCAAGTGTTGTTGTTGTGGTCAGTGTTAGATCAATGGAAGTGTCGAACGGGGAGTGTGGGGAGAGGGGAGAGAGAGGGCGAACGTACGCGTGTGTGTGCGGAGAGGGCTTTACGTCAAACCAGTTCTGCATTCAATGCGATCACTGCAAGGAGTGGTTTCACGGACTCTGTGTCGGTCTTCACGAGTTCGAGGCCGACGAGATGGACAAGTTCTACTGCCAGGCCTGTCATTACGCAGACCAGACACTGGTCTGCCTCTCGAAGCCTATAACCAACAACTGGCGCCACAACCGAACTGAGCTCAACCCCGTCGGCAAACCCGTACAGTCCGGAACTCAACACTTCATTCAAGTTCTGAAGAGCAAGAAATTCAATGACGCAAAGAGTGATGATTCGGTGGTTAAGAGAATGAGAGGACAACAGCTGACAATCAAAGAACTTCTGCTCAATGGCTTCAATGTGCCGATTCTGGTTGAGTCGAAGGACGGGCTGGAGCTGACTGTGCCGTCGAGTTGTAGTTTTAACTCGAAAAGCATTTTAGATCACTATTCGTCGGACTATATGTTGGATGTGATAGACGTGACGCGACAGATGAACATCAAAATGAAAACTCAAGACTTTGTCAACAAATTGAGTGTAGATCCGAACCAAAGACCAGATGTCTATAACTGTATAAGTCTTGAGATAAGCAATAGGCAGTCGTTTTCGAACTTAGTTCGGGCCCCAAATATAGTCAACAAACTGAGTTGGGTTGAGAACTACTGGCCGGCCGTTGACGCCCGACCCCAAGTCTCTAAGTATTGTCTCATTTCAATGAAGAACTCATTTACCGACTTTCACATCGACTTCGGCGGGACTTCGGTCTGGTATCACGTCTTGAGCGGAGAAAAAGTGTTTTATATAATAAAACCCAATTCACAGAACTTAGACCAATACGAGAAGTGGATGGCCTCCAGTGCCTCGTCCGACAAGTTCCTCGTAGACCTCGTCGGTGACGACCAGTGCTATCGCCTGACCCTAAGCGCTGGCCACACACTCCTGATCCCCACCGGTTGGATCCACGCAGTGCTCACTCCACAGGACTCACTCGTCTTTGGCGGCAATTTCCTGCACAGCCTTAACATCGAATTACAGCTAAAAGTGCGTCAAATGGAACAAAGGATCAAAACGCCGGCAAAGTTTCAGTTCCCGTTCTTCGAGTTGACGCACTGGTATGCGGCGCCTAATGTCCTTAAACTACTTCAGGACAATCTCAAGCAAATGCCTCCAAAACACTTAGTGTCCGGAGTGACAGCACTTATACCACAACTCAAACTATGGCTCAAGAAGAGCAGAGACGCACAGAACCAGACAGACCATCAGAACGAGTACGAGATGTTGTGTTCGGCGCCCAAGGGTTTTAATTGTTTGAAATTAATTAAAGACTTGAATCTAACGCTTAAGAAAGCGATTCGAAAACTGGAGGGACAGCCGTTGGTCAAGAAAAGGGGAAAATCTTATAAAGACTTCAATCTGGAGGCCAATGAACTGCCGATCAGTTCGGCTCAGATGAGCGCTAATCTCAATGAATGTCAATTGGATTTGGAGGACAGAGACCTACCGCTAGTGGTCGATGACTCGACCAAAGCTGCCGATAGAAAGAGGAGTCAATCGACTGATTCGGAATCGAAAGGTTCGCTTAAGTTAAAACTGTCGATCTCTGGCGCCAAAGAGATTTTGGGAACAAATCAATTGGATTGCAATCAAATGGATTCGATTGTCAAAAACGATGATTCATTTGCACTAAAAACGACTTTAAATCTTAACATCGAATCAGATTCAACGAAAAATAAGAAAAAGCGTAAAAAAGATTCTTCGGATCAACAAATGGACGACGAGATCGAAAGTATGGTTAAGGGAAGACCAGAAGATGACGACTATATATATCTGGATCTCGAGACGGCTGCTGACGAAGAGGTCAAGAATAAGCCTAAAATGGGCGCAAAAGACGAGGCGTGGGCTCCCAAAGCAAAGGTGACAATAAAAGCGACACCAAAAGCGCCCAGGCAGCCCAGGGATGCGGCCAAACGGGATGTGGTCGAGACCAGTATTGCCAACGCGGCCGCGAAGATGGAGAATATGCCGCAACCGAAGAGGCAATACATTCGTAAAAAACCAAAAGTACCGAAAAGTGCGATCAAGACCGAACAGACCGACACTATCTCCACTCCGGTTACAGTCGCCAGTCCGGACATTGAGTCCAGTAGTATAGCAAGTGTTGCATCTAATTTGACGGATAGCCCATCGACTGCGGCCGGTGCTAGTGCTAGTGCGGCGAAGACAGCACAGGCAGCAAACAGTCAACTGATTCGAAAAGCGAAAAAAGGACTGAAAACTCCGAAACAAAGACTTCACAAAATTATTTGTCAGAAGAAAAGACTGCATTTCTAACTAATTATTACTTATTTATAGATATATAGAAATTAATGAACGACTCGAATGACTGCCATTTAATCGCATTACCACTCAATTGGTTTTGAGGTCTATTTCTTAAGCAACTCATCTGTCGGTCTGTTCCTGACCTCAAACTAACGGCTCATTAAATATTTAATATAACTTAACATTTGTGTGAATATAAGACTAAATTTCTATTGTTCTTAACTAAGTATTTATTGAACATCACTTCACTCACCCAATCATCATCGCATCAATTGTTGAACTCATTTTCCATTTAGTAATTCCAATCAATTTATTTAAATTCAATTCATTTCTCTCTCCAATCAACTATTTATTAAAAGATTTGATTATTAAATGAAATATTTATTAATAGTTTATCGATATTGAGTTATACCTAATCGATCAATGGATGTTGACTGGACTGTCGACTGTCGGTTCGAGTGTGGGTCGGGATCGGGATCTCAGTATTGTTGGCATTCCAAACATCTAAATAGTGAAAACATTTGATTCAATTATTACAATAATTAGTGATGAGTATAACGGGTCAAATCTTACGAAATGTTCGGAACAATAAACTAAATAATAGGTTAATTCAATGATAGAGATCATAGCGACAATCACTCGACTCCACTCCACCCCTTATAGCAAACCTTAGTCTTGTGTCGCTTTTCTTGAGCCAAATTCATGCGTAAAATTGTTTAGCATTTGTTTTGTACATAACTTTCGTAGTATTTGCAATCATAGCTCAGTCGAGTGCTTTGGCCCAAACCCGAGCTCTATATTTATCCCAAGCATTCAAAGAGAGCTTAAGGTCGACATCACTGACACCAGAGAAACAAAATTTAGCAAAACCTCAATTGCTCTAAATATTGCCAGGCTAATTAAATTGTTGTCTCAACGATTGTCGGCAACGGTAGGCGTATATGAAAATTGAGTCCGAACAAAGTTGGAGCCGAGGAGCAGGAGGTACAGGAGGAACACTTACATGTGATGTAGTCCTAAATGCGCAACATTTCAACGTTTGTACGATTAATACACTAAACACTTATCGCTACAAAAATATATTTTCATTCGACTCTCAAAAGCACTACTATTTGACTGCAGTTTTATTCATGTAATGTATATTCAATAAGTCGTAACTCGTCTGGCATTTAATGACTACAACTCTATTCCAAACTAATTCACTGAAACAAATGACAAAAACTATTTTCATTTATGAAATCCTTTCGAAAATTGATCACATTTTGAGTGCGAAACAGAGAAAACGGATGTTTTCGTTCAATTCGGACACTTTTCAAATTAATATATCTTTTCAGTGATTAGTGATTAGGGCGTAAAACATGTGATTAAAAACAAAAATTAAATACTATTCGATAGTATTCATCGTTGATATAGAATAAGTGTAAAAACCATTGCATATAAACATATCCACTATATGTCTACCTCTATCTGCCATACCTTTTAATAAATATGACGCTCGGAGTTGCTGAGTATGAATGGCCTTCTCTGACGTTCCACTTTACGTCAGATACCAATTGTGTGGATCCTTTCATTGCAACTCTAAATAAGGCTCTAATTGTACGGCTCTGACAGCAAACGAATCACTCGAAACAATTCGGCATTAATTGTCATTTAGTTTCGAGTTGACCGAATTGACTCAATTGGTTAGGCTCATCCCTGTGCGACTCGTCTCGGCCTAATCGCTAGAGCTATATCGACACATCTTCAGAGTAATCAATGGTTGATTGCCATTACAATCGACATATGTTCCAAATTTCGGCCATAATCTCAATTTTTAACCAAATATTTCAATTCAATTATGTTTAGCCAAAGACTATGACTGACTGTAACACTGTTTTGAATACTTGATTCATGTCTTCCACATTTGAATCGCTAATCAAATCAAAAAATATTTTTTAAAAGGTTTGAAAATGTGATCAAAAGTTAGTTAACAATACCTGGAAGAGTCAAGACATCAATCAAATGATTCATAATTTCAATGCATTCCAATTGAATCGAAATATTTATCCGGACTTAACATCACTAATGAATAGCCCTTTCGGTTCATTTCTCGGTTCGATTTGTTTCATCGCATAAATGACTGTTTTCTCTGCAAATGAAATATTGAAAACATTAGCAAACTTTTGGATATCAATAAAAAAGTTGAATAATTATTTAGAAATATTTGAGAATTTTGCCTAAGTCTGAAAATTTCATAGTCATAATCAAAAGAATCGGCGAATACTAGTTTTGGCTAAACTTTATGAAAAATTAATAATACAATTGCATAGAATGAGACGGCATCTAAAGGGTCATTGACAAACCTAACTATTTAACGCCCTCCCCTCCCCTCCCTATTTCTCCTCTCCTCAAGAAATTCGATCTTAGTTTGAATTTTAGTAAAACAATAAACACAAACATTTGAACCAATCATTCATTTTATTCAATATTTGAAATTCGTCTGAAATTAAATATTTGAGTGTTTTTAGAGGAAAATAATTGCCTAAACTATAGCACAATTTATGAGAATTTCCTGTTAGCCAAACGAGGAATTAGTAAAATATTTATTATTTTATTATTATTTAATTTATTAAAGAAATGCAATGAATTGAAAAGAGAAGAAAAATGAAATAAAAACTATTTCTAGTATTTGTAGAAAAATTTGAATGTTAAAATAGTAGAACCAGTTTTGGAAATAATAAAAATATTTGAACGCAAATGACTGACTGACTGAACGAACGAATGCTATTTTGCCGAAGAGTTCGGGAATTGATTTGAATTGAATTGAGAGGGAAATAGAAACAGTGTTAGAGTCTAGAGCTATGGTTAGGAAATGAGATCATATTGTGCCTCAAATACGGTTTATACGAAAAGACAAGAGAAGAGATGTAACGCAGAATTGGAGAGAATTCCGTAAATAGAACGATGCGGATGGGTGTGGGCCTGTGCCTGTGCAGTCGTATACTACAGTATGTACAGTACAGTAACATTGATAGTGGCACTGGCACTAGCACTGGCACTACTGTGGCACTACACTGGCAATGGCACTATCATTGGGCACTAAGACATCGCCCCTTCATTCATGAAGTATTGAAGTATTTAGTGCCTGATTCTTCCCTTCGCCTCTTCACCAAAGCATGAGAACCAGACATTTCCCATAAGCACCGAAAGAAAAAATTTGCTTTAACTGGAAACTCAGTATTTCGTAATTGAGTTGGTTTTGAGCGTAAATCTCATCAAACAATTTGGAGACCACTCTATCCATACATAAAAAGCATTGAAAATCTCTAATAAAGATTTATATTAATGGCAGAGAAATATCAGCACAACTCTGACAAACAGTGAAACCGCGGTTAAAGACCTTAAAACTATTGCTCCAATACTTAACTATTGCTCTATTGCGCGATTTTCTACTTAACTTTATTATCATTTACTCTCTATACCACCAATCGGAGCTTCAGAGGGGCGTAAGTCCTCTTATATTCTTCTAATAATTATTTAATAATAACATAAATAGATAATTGCTATTAACTTAAATATTACGAATTGCTATAATAAGCGATTGTTTCTCTTTTTAATTGCTATCTAATGACCAGAAAACTTTGTCAATTGGATTACTTTTCACAACTTCATTCAAACGGCCTTTTAGTTGCATTCATATAATGTTTGTCATTCCGGAAGAGCACAACATATACTGCACTAATAGATAAACTTTTGTATAATATAATGGCTGTCAATACAATATAATTTTAGATAATTTCGTTACATCTGCTCATAAATTGAAAAGAATTTTTCTGTTATAAACATTCAAATATTGCAAAATTCAAAAATTTATTTTAAAAACAAAAGAGAAAAAGTTGATTTTTTGTTTTTAACATTTTTTCCTAATTTAATTTAGCTAAAAATTCTACTTTATTAGATATTTGTATAAGCCACTTTGCGCACCGCATTAAAATAATGTCCGGGTCTAGGCTGAGCTCTTTCCCACCGGTCAACAGCCCTTCTTCGAGAACTCCGGTCTCGGCATTTATCGATTAATATTCGGTCAAAAAATGTAAGTTAGGGCTCATATTATAAATATAATTTTTAGAAAAAATTAGCTAAACTAAAACTGACATGTTTTCTAAATCTGACATATTAATATAATTAGTAAAAGCAATTTAAAAAAATTAAGTCAAACAAATTAACAGTTCGTTACTAATAATTAAACATTTTAAAAGACTTTTAAAAATGTCAAAGCTATAAATAAATAAATAAAAATATTTAGAAAAGAGTAATAAATTAAAAATTGAGTTAATACCTAAAACCGGCATAATTTCTAAGTTGCAATGAATTGTAGGTTTGATCGTTTCCTCGATTGCAATACAGTTACTCAGTTATAATGACCATTATATTAGATGTTCGGCACTATTACGAGTTATACACTTAGTTTTAATAAAACTAAAATCATTGTTCAATAAAATAGTGAACTAATTAAAACAAAGCTATCATTAAAATTAAGCGAACACTTGAAGACAAATAAAATAATTGGTAAAACATTAATAAAATAGTTGTTTGCGTCACATATCGAATAACCAACTCTTCGAGCATTGAATGTACTCTAACTCTCCACTACTCTGTACTCTAAACTATTCCAACTGTTTATTGAAGGAAAAAATGAATGAATGCTAAAATGCTGAACAAACTTGTAGTGCAAAACCAGTTTAATTTATTTGAGAAAATATGGCATTGCACAGAAATAAGGAGTATCGAAGTGAACATTTCTTTTGCTCAGGTATTTCTATGACATTCGAACCTTAAACTCCGCTAAGCTTTCAGACCGGATATAGAATAGGTTGAGTCGAGTAGAGTAGAGTAGAGTCAAGTCGAGTCGAGTTCGAGCTGTAGCTGAAGTTACGATTATATTATTTTATAATATATTAAGCACTACTCAGACCACACATAACGAATGCATCATTGAGTCGGTTCGGCTCTAAACTACAATTGCGATCATTCTTTCCGATTCGGACATCGGCTCAAACTTTATTATTAATTTGTTTAATCTTGTTAATTTGCAAAATAGATTTATATTATTGAAAACAAATTAATTACATTAAAAAACGAATTTCCAATCAGGAAGAATTGTCAAATTTTTCAAATACTCTCAACGTTATTAAAGACAAATTTAAAATCATTTTATGTTTTGATTTTTTTCAAAGCAATTATTATTTCACATCATTTTCAATCATTAGTTTGCAATTGAAAAAAAAGAGAAATATTTCTTTAAAAAAAACAAATTTTAATGAATAGATTGAAGAAAAATCTGTTAACGCGAATAAGAGATTGAAGTGTTAGTCAAGTGAAGTGCGTTTCAATTGGTTTGAATTTACGTCTTATAAATATTATGAATATTTTAAGATTAATTCTGACTCTTGTTATAAAAAAGCGGTAATATTAATAATAATTGAGTTGATAAGAAAAATGTGCTGTTTGTGCTGGTAGTGATGGTTGTGCCGGTGTAATGGTGTAATGGTTGCGCTGGCATGGCATGCCTAGCTGGCTGGTTTATGAGATGCCTGAACTAACTCGAATCGACTAACCCGGTATGAATTGCTTGGTTCAGCTGCTGCAGCAGTGCAGGCATTTATATGGTCCAACTCACTCGACTCGACTCAGTCGACTCACTCGGACCACCGCTTCATAAGTCGATGAACCCCTAACTCAAGCTATGCGGCGGTCGTGAGAAGGAATTTGTGTTCAAACTTGTACTCAACCGCCCATTTCTGCCATAACACAACTCAAATAAGATAATAGCGCATAGTTTACAACAATAATTCTGATCGTATTAACATTTAATCGCTATTAAAATTTTAATTCTCACTAATCAAACCTCCAGTTCCTAACAATACCCTCTTTGCAATCGCAATCGCATCACAATTATTGCCAATCTTTCCAATTTATAAACTTTTAATACTTACAAAAGTTTTTTAAATAAATATTTAAATACAGTTTTTCAAATTTAAGTTATTTAAAAGATTTAAAATTGTCTAATAAGTAGCTGACAATTCAAACAATACATATCTTTATATATTAGCAAATAATTAAATTGTTTTAATGTTTAATAAAAATTAGAACAATTTGATTAATTCAAAATTCTTGATTAAATAGTTTATCAATTTTTTGATAAGAGAAGTGTTTCCCATCGAATCAGTTAATACTTTTCACATGAAATACAATAATTTTACGCAATATTTGTATATTAAAAAAATTAAAACCCAACAATTCATTGATAAAAAATAGTTTATTTCTCTCTTCTCTAATAACTGAAACGATGAAAAACGAAAATGATATAAGTTTTACACAATTAGTGATAAGAATTGCGTCTTATTTTCATTGACTGTTTCGACTAAAGGCTATAAACCCCAGAATATATTTAAAGATGAATAACTGAATTTTTTGTGAATACGCATAAAACAAATGAATTAATTAGCCGTAAGTATTAAGCAATCTTCTTTTGTCAATAATACTAATTTAGATAAACAATTGTGAATCTCAGACAATAAATTAAAACAGTTTTCGGCTCAAGATTTGCTCATCGGGTCTATTGTTTACACTCTTTTTATCTCTTATTTAATCAGTTTTTATTAGAGAATAATCATTAGAGAAACAGATAATAAAATTATAATTAACGCAATTTTTTGCTTTCAATTGAACTGAATTGTTGAAAAGCAGTGAAATGTAGATTTGATAAATAGCGGTGACTATTGTTAAGTAGTAGTGAGAGAGACTTAGGCAATCATTTAATTATTTATTAGTTTTTATAGAAAAATAAATATTTAGAAAATTTCATTCAATTGAGTGATTCGATTGGATTCAATAGCCTCGACTAAAATGTCATTTGAAAAAAGTTATCTCTTCTTCAGACGATTCAGTTTTACAGTTCAATGAATAGAAAAGGTTAGGTCTGTTGGGTCTGACATATCAAACAATAATTTCTTTCAGAGCTTTAAAGTTGAATAAAATTTTGTTTAAAAACGAAACATTAGATAAGTTAAACATAAATACATAAATATTCGGATAGTTTAACCAATAATTTCCAATTTATATCATATTTGATTGAATCTGAAAGCAATCGCAACAAACATAACAAAAAGTGTATTACAGGTACTTCGAGTCAAGCGAGGATTGAGGCAAACCTGTCACAATCGAATTGTGCAATAATGTCGCTATTATTATCTGCCGGTGCTCAGTGTCAGCGTCCTTTTGTTATCTAACTTAAATAGTTGACTCATTATTACGAGCTCTAACTCAAGTTCATTATTTCGGCGGCATTTGTCTCTTGTGTTTTGTTTAGTGAAGTCTAAAAATGACTTATTTTTCAATATTAAAGCAATTATTTCGTTATTTCGTTATATCGTTAAGCATAACAATACTAACAAACAATGCTCTGATTGCCAGCAATCACAGCAATCACTGCAATCACAGCAATGACAGCGCCTTTACTTCAATACAAAATGAATGACTAAAATATCAATATTATTA
>JAQFXP010002417.1:0-15230 GCA_034693685.1 Belba bartosi
TTAATAGACAGCACTAAAAATATGTATAATTTAACTTGGGCGTTAATATAACGACTTTACTTTACAATTATTCCTCACAGATGTAGTTATTCGGAATCATTTCACTCGCCCAGTCCCACATTTTACTCTTTCCTCACATTAATTTGTAACTATTTATTCGTACGACACGACTGTCAAAATTTACTAGATCACTTATACCCGCATTAATGTCTGTTTATGTGTCCAATTAGAATACGTTTGAAAAGATCTGATAATACATATTAATTTTTAATAAAATATTCATTATCTAATTGTTTTAAATATATTTGTTAATTAAAATACTATTTAACTTGATTGTTAAAAATTTACAATTTATTACTAATATATATTTTTATAAAATTTATTTAAGTGAATGAATAAATGAACATTAATTACGACTTATGTTGCAATAACTTTATTAAAGTTGAATCAAAATTTATTTTAGTATTGATTTTATCTTTGAATTTAAAGTATTGTTTTAGTAATTCTATATTTTTAAAGTCAATAAATTTTATAGAAAAAAATATTTAATTAAATAAATATATTTAACTTACATTAAAAATATTCGGATTTTCCATATTTCGATAGACATGAAACCTAACCCTTAAACGCAAAACACATAATATATAGTCCATTAATGCCAATTGAAATCCAAGTAAAAATACCTAAAATTAATTTTATTTAATTACAAAATTTTTAGTAAATTGTTTTTTAAGCATGCACTTGTCCAATTTCTTTGTATTTCTTTTCAGCAATTGTCAATTCATCAATTGGTGTTATATTATAATTATTGCATGTTAAATTCTCATTATACGGGTAAGCAATATATTTAAATATAAATAATTCTTCTGACATGTTTATTTTTTAATATTTAATTTTAATACAATAAAAGTATCTACTGTAATTAATATATTGCCAGGTTTACGGTTTTTTTTATCTATGTTGAAAAAGTTTAGAAATACACTTTAGTATGACATAAAAGTATAGATGTTTAAATATTTTTTAGCAACATTATAATATTAATAGATATCGTAAATATCTTGATAAATACATTTCAATTTATTTTATTAAAATTATTTTTAGTTTATATAATATAAATTGAACTTATTTTTTAGTTGCATAACCATTTTAATTAATATTGCATTTTGGTATTAATATGGCTATAAGGCTAATAATAACTTGTTTATAATAAAACTTACTTATATCTTAAGTAAAAAATAAAAAGTACTAGTACCTTTGCCAGACGTCTGAAAGAATGATGTTATAACAATAATTCTCGTTATTAAATATGTCAAATATTATCAATTTGTAGTTTATAAACATATTTTTTTATTCTTTTTTATTGCTTGGCTCTACATGTTATATATGTCAAGTTGTATTAATTTGCTGACAAAACATTTACTACGTTTTATTAACAATTTTATATTTACGCATTTTTAGTTTGTATTTAATACATACACTTAGCACAATTTGTATTAACATTTAATTTTTTATTAACATTATCAGGGTATATTAATTTAAAACAAATATAATTACATCTTTTTATTGTTAACCTAAATTTTTTTATATGTTAATTTTTGTATTTAAAATAAATATTTTTTATTAATATTGCATTTTATTAATTATATTTTGTTTTAAATACATAATTTTTAAAAATTAGAAAAATTTTGTAAAATAAATATACAAAAAATATAAATACAATTTTTACCAAACAAATAAAAGTAACAAAATTTTAGAAAATTAATTAAATTTTAAAAAATATATATATCATTTAACTTAGGGTTATTTTTTTACATTTCGTTTATATTTTTACTTTTGTTTTATCTCATTTTTTGTTAACTAAAAGTAAATTTTTTATTTTATCCATATATCAACATGCTCACATACTATTTATTTTAAGCATATCTCATTCATTATTCGAACATAAAATGAACATTTTACCAGGCCTAAGCTAGAACATTAATTGTTACAGTTAAAAGATAATATTTTATAATGTTATTATAAACATCATATATTTTTTTGAAAACAATTAAAACTGATTATTTAAAAATTATTGTGAAATTTATATTTTGTCTTTTTTAAATTTATTGATAGTTTATTTCCAAATTAAGAGAAAATTTATGTAAAATTTATTTAGTTTTCTTAACTTATTTATATTTTATTTTAACTTACTATTTCTATATTCTAAAACTCCATAATTTATTTAAAAGTGTAACGACTTGTATGAATAGATTTAATCCGGTTTAAAAATTACATATTAGACGCCCATTAAAATTGGGCCCAGAATGCATTGAACTCAGATTATATATTTAAATTTTAAACTTGTAAATATAGCCAAGTTATGTTTAATATTTTAATAAATTAATTTAGATAAACTTATTAAAATATAAACTATCAAAAATATTAAATTTAGATTATTAGTTTTTTATTTTTTGCTTTAATCATTATATAAACTTAAAAATTAGCAAATGTAAAAATAATAAGTTAAAATTTTACACGTAATTTACCATTTTTAATTAAGGTAAATAATTAAAAACAATTTAAACAAACTGGTTTGCTTTAATTAATAAATTATGTACAAATTAAATTTATCTTTTGTTATCATAAACCACTTTTCATATATTAATGATATAAATGAAAGAATATAACCAAAAGTAAGTAAAACAAACATGCCAATTAAGTCCTCGTTAAGAATCATCTTGGTTTTATTAATTGAGTCGGTGTCATATAGTATTTTATCTTTTATTTTGTCCATTTTCATATACTGTCTTACAATATGATATACAAAAAGAGCATGTTTATAAAATCCTTTTTCAATACTATCTGTCAGGCTATTTAAAAGAGATAAATAATTTTAATAAACAATAAAACAAAACAAAAATAATATAAATATTATGTTTAATAAAACATTTGACAATTAAATTAATATTTGTTTTACCGGTAATATCTTTTTAAATAACAATGTTTTATAAAAGTAGCTAGATATTTAAAAAATTATACAGTAAAAATAATTATTTTAACGATAAACTTTTAGTTTGTACAAGATTTATTTTGCAAAATACTGTTTATTGTTTTAATTGTTTAAATAAATGCCTAAAAACTATTAGTAAAATAAATAAAAACATTTACAAACGACTTATGCTTCGATGCATTGAATGGTTTTTCTTCATATAATACATACGAAACAAATGAAAATGTTTTTCATTCGCAGTAATTAATTTTGATTCCGGAAACCATTGTCTAATTTCACGATGTTCAAATGATGACTGAAACCAAACCATCTCGGTTTTTAATATTTTATTTACCAAAATGCGTTTCTTTTCCATCTTGCTTTTAAATTTAAAATTTTGCGTTAACTGATTTTCGTCATATTTTACTCTATTATATAACAATCGATAATATTCTAAATTGACTTTTTTAATTATATCAAGCTGCTTGCTTCCATATAATTTAAGTTTTGTATTATCAATCACATCTTTTAAAGTTTCGACAACTTTTACCGTTTTTGGTCTAAAATACATATTAAATAGTACACTGCTAAAACTACGCGATAAAACTGTGCTTGATAATAACCAAACTGTCATGCTAATTAATAATAATAGTTTGTTATTATTTAACAATTTATTTATATAATTAATAACTGTTAAATGTTTTGAATTTTTTCCTGTTGCAATTTTACAAATAATTCCGATAATATTATATAAATATGCTTTTATTATATCAAATAAATTTCTTAAATTTGAATTTAACACGGCAAAAAATAAGAATGTAAGCCAGATCTTAATTAAAATTAGAAACAATATAGTTTAATTTTGCTTCTTTAAATTGTTATTTATATATTGCAAAATTTGACTTACTTTCCAATTGAATAGCGTGCTGTATTTAAAATAGGCACACTCATTTTGCAACTTATATGATGTTAATATTTCAAATTGATAAACTTGATCAACAATAATTATATGACCATCATGGGCACTTTGTTCGTTAACATAGACGGGTGCTATAATTAACTTATTTTCCTGTTTTAATTTTATAGAAATAAAGTTTAATTTGTTTCTAAAATATAATAATTATAATATAATAATCTGGACAATGACATAGTTGCTAAAGCAAAATGTAGTATATGTTGTGAATAGATAATTTTTTACTTTATAAATAAAAGTTCATACTTGATTATTTTGTAAAATGTTTTTTATTTAATTTTTATCCATAGTTTCATGTCCGTCTTTTATATCTGACCATTATACTTAAACTTCTAAATCGAAATTTATTAACTAACTTTTTTACATTCAACTTTTATACTTGATTTTTATACGTAATTTTTTACCCGATTTTCATGCTTGACATATATGCTATCTTTATACACATGTATTTATTTTAATATTTGACTTAATTTTTAGATATAAAAGTCAGTATAAGTATGAAAGCTGAGTATAAAAATTTACTATTAAAATTGTATAAACAAGTTAGTTATGGAAGTTAAATATAATAATATAGGTATAGTAGAGTATTTTATTAAAGTAAATATGTGTTTAACAAGTCAAGACAAATGTTATAATGTTATAATTATTATTTAAAATTAGATTACTTTTAAATAGTATTTAATTTGTTTGTTGGTGTTTAATATCTTACGACGCTAATTTTTTTACAATATCAAATTTTGTAGCAAAAAAATAAACATTTATTTATTTTCCTTACCGTAAAAATATTCGAATTTTCCATATCTTTATAGCCATGAAACCGAACCCTTAAACGCAAATTACATAATATATAGTCCATTAATGCAATATGAAGTTTAACAGATAATACCTAATAATAAATATTGTTTAATAAGAAGATTTTATTAAATTGTTTTTTATACTTGTTCAAAATTGTTATATTTTATATCAGCAATTGTCAATTCATCAATTGGCGTTATATTATAATTGCTGCATGTTACATTCTCATCATACGAATATAGATTATATTTAAAAATAAATAATTCACCTGACATGTTTATATTAAAAAAATTTTAATTTTAATACAATAAAAATAAATAATGAATATCAATATATTGCAAGTTTTATGGTTTGCTAATTTTACTATGCTGAAATAGTTTGAATGCATATTTTAATATAATATAAAATTATAGATTTTTGTTTTTAATAAGTAAAAAATATTTTAATTTTAAATTTTATATTGTAATAAATATACAGTATTTTAATTTATTTTATTAAAATTATGTTCTATTTTTATAATACAAATTAAATATGTTTTTTAGCAAGAAAATTTTATTTTATTAATATTGCATTTTATTTAATCTATTTTGTTTTAAACTATTATATGCTAATTTAACTTTGTTTAAATTACATTATTTTTACAATTTAAAATATAAGAAATAAATTTATAAAAAATAAAAATACAATTAACTATAAATATATAAAATAAAAACAATTTTATAATAATCGACATGTACAATTTAATTAACACATTTATTAATATATAAATTATTTTACTTGTAATCAGTATTTTAAACATTATTATAAAACATTAGTTTAAAGCGTTGTTGCCTTATGTAGGGCTAAGAGCCCTAAATATATAGACGTTGCTTCACATCTTACAATAAAGCTTCTAACTACGTGCTTATGCTATATACTTAATTCATAACTTAAGTTACAATAAAATAATTTATAATTTAATAATAATTGTTTATTTTTATAAATTTTCACAAACATCGACAGAGGTGGCCACATGATAAAGTGTTTGTTAACTTTAATACTATTTGTTAAACATACAAAAACAATATATCTGCAAGATCAAACTTAAGCCTATGCAGATACACTGTTCTTGCATGTTTAGTAAACAGTTAAAGTTTTAATTAACTCTTTTGCACTATGAGATGTTGTCACAACTAAATATCAATATCATAAATGTAAAAAAAGTTTTAAAATGATATTTTATTTGATATGAATTTTATGAATTATTATTTTAACTATGTATACAGTAATAAAAGTTCACCCAGTTAGTACATTACTTTATTGTAAAAAGAAAAAATAAAAGACAAGATTTGGGTAACTCCGGTTTAAAGTATAATATAAATCATTTATCACTAATTAATATTATAATATTAGTTATTCTATTTATATAAACTTTAATTTATTAATTTTAACTTTTGATTCGTCGTAATTTAAATTTAAAAAACAATAAAGATTATATTGTGTTATTTCAAATCTTGTTATTAATAACCAAATGTGATAGCTTATTTAATATTTTGACAATTATTTTAAATTAATAACCATATATGCTAGCTATATTGATATACCACAATATTTTTTTAATAATAGCTATATAAGCTTTATAGCTTAGGCAATGTTTTTAGCTTAGCCTAGTACAAATCTCTTGCGTAATTTAACATCCATTCCAAATTAAGAATCTTTACTTTAAACATAATTATAAACAAGCCAGCATTATGAGTTATTTAAAATATTTTAATAAAATAATTTAAATAAACTTTTTAACTAACTAGAAAAATATTAATTTTTTGTTTTTACTTTGTGAATATGTAAATTTTAAAATTAGTTATGTTAAAATTGCACGTTTACAATTTTTAAATTTATAATTATATAGTTAAAGCATATAATTCAAAATTATTATTCGATTAATAAAGTATGTACATTCTAAATTTATCTCTTGTTAAAATAAGCCACTTTTCGTATATTAATGTTATAATTGATAAAATATAGCCAAACATGAGTAAAACAAACATGCCAATTAGATCCTCGTTAAGAATCATTGTGTTTTTATCAATTGAGTCGGTGTTCTGTAATATTATATGGCTTAAATCGTTTACGTTGATAATTTGTTTTACAATATAATACATAAAAAGTGCATGTTGATAAAATCCTTTTTCAATACCATTTGTCAAGCTATTTATAAAATAAATTATTTTAATATGCTATAAAATAAAAGTCTGTATTATAATACTTTCGACAATTAAATTATTACATTAAATACATTTAAAAAAAATTATGCTTTATAAATTTATCTAAATATTAAAAAATTATAATGTTGAAAATTCTTTAGTGTCAAATTCTTAAACTGTACAATACCTAAATTTATCTTGCAAATTACTATAAATTAAACATTGTATATTGTTTTAGATATTTAATAAATTTTAAACTATGAATATGTAATTGTCATTGTTTAGCGTAAATAATAAATTATTGATAAAACTTACAAACGGTTAATGTTTCGATGCATTAAATGATTTTTCTTCATATAATACATACGATATAAATGAAAATGTTTTTCATTTGCAGTAATTAACTTCGATTCGGGAAACCATTGTCTAATTTCACGATGGTCAAATGATGACTGAAACCAAACCATCTCGGTTTTTAATATTTTATTTACCAAGATGTTTCTCCAATTTTCTACCTTTTTTCTTATTTTAAAAATTTTTCTTAACTCGATTTCATCATTTTTTGCTCTATCATACAATAATCGATAATATTCTAAATTTACTTGCTTAATTACTTTTAGCTGATTGTATCCAAATAGTTTTAATTTTGTATTATCAATTACATCTTTTAAAGTTTCAACAACTTTTACCGTTTTTGGTCTAAAATACATATTAAATAGTACACTGCTAAAACTACGCGATAAAACTGTGCTTGATAATATCCAAACTGTCATGCTAATTAATAATAATAATTTATTCTTATTTAACAATTTATTTATATAATTAATAACAATTAAATGTTTTCCCTTGTTGCCTGCTGCAATTTTATAAATAATTCCAATAATATTGTATAAATAAGTTTTTATTAAATCAAACAAATTTCTTAAATTTGAATTTAACACGGCAAAAAATAAAAATGTAAGCCAAATCTTAATTAAAATTAAAAACAATGTTGTTTATTTTTGCATTTAATATGATATTTATATACTGTATATTCAAATTAAACTTACTTTCCAATTAAATAGCGTGTTGTATTTAAAATACGCATACTCATTTTGCAACTTATATGATGTTAAAATTTCGAATTTATATACTTGATCAACAATAATAATATGGCCATCATGTGCACTTTGTTCGTTAACATAGACGGGTGCTATAATTAACTCATTTTCCTGTTTTTATTTTATATTTATTAATTTTAAATTTTTTGGCTTAAGTCAAATTATGTTTAATTAACATTTAAATTAAAATACTTTTAAATAAATAAAAAAATATTGTAATAAATATATATTATTTTACATATTATTGATTTTGTAGTTTTTAATTAGATTTAATTAGTTTTTATTGATTCAAAAGACAAAATAAAACATTTTTATTTATAACTGTGTAAAAGTTAATTTGTTATTTTGTTTACTTAATAACTTTTGTTATTAAAAGCTACACGCGCATACACTTAAGACATGCGAGTGTATGCGCGAAAATACGGTAATTCTTGTGTTACTGAATTTAGTATTTGTTAAAAATTCAAAATATTTGATAGTATACGAATAAATTAAAGTTCTCATTACTGCCCCTGTGAGGAATAATTTTGAAGTTATTACCGCTCAAGTTAAATTTAATATATATTGATTAATTAATGCGACACTTTACTTATGTATTATTAATAGACACAAAAAATATATATAATTTAACTTGGGCGCTAATAATTTCAAAATTACTCCTCACAAGGGCAGTAATGCGGACTTTAATTTACTCGTATACTATTACATATAAATTTTTTAAAATTATTTGCCAAGGTCTTTTCAAAAAAAATTATTTTAATAAAATAAATAATTAATTAAATAAAAATATATTTTACGTACAGTAAAAATAGCTGGATTTTCATTATCATCATCAAACAGATAGCCATTAAACCTAACTCTTAAACGCAAAGTACATAATATATAGTCAATTAATGCCAAATGAAATCCAACAGATATTATCTAAAAATAAGATTTTTGTAATAAAAAATTTTTAATAAATTGTTATTTTTAATACTTGTCCAAAATTTTTGTATTCTATGTCAGCAATTGTCAAATCATTAATTGGCGTTATATTCTGATTACTGCATGTTACATTCTCATCATACGGATAAAAAATTAAGTTAAATATAAATATTTGTTCTGTCATGTTTATATGTGAAGAATATTAATTTGAATAGAATAAAATTACTATTTAAAATATTGTCGTTTATTAATTTAACTGTATTGAATAAGTTTTAAAAATATATTCTAATATAACATGTAAGAATAGATTTTTTAATGATAATACAATAATATTTTTACATTGTATTAAGTTTAAAATATTTTTTTATTAAATTTTATATTATAATAAATATATAGTATTTTAATTTATTAAAATTATATTTAGCTTTTATAATAAATTGTAGATTAAACTTGTTTTTAGCTCGAATATTTCTTAAATATTATTTTTGCATTCAGGTTAATATATTCTGTTTTAAATTATTATATGTTAATTTAAACTATTTTAAATTACATAATTTTTACAATGCAAAAAAGTAAATGTAAAAATTTAGAAATATAAATTTTAATAAACATGTAGAAATTATACATTTAAAAAATTACACGTACATAAAATAAATCAATTCAATCAAACTAAATATTTGAAACATTACAACAAATATTTATTTTTGAGTATAATATAAAACTTTTATTATTAATATATTTAAACTTCAGATTATAATTATTGCAAACAAAATAAATATTACATAAATATTTTTATCACAAATAAAAATTTATTAATAAACTAAGTAAATTATTAACTAAATAAATTAATAAACTAAATTTAAATATATTTTTGTATAATTTGTTTTAATTTAGAAAATGCTATTACTGTAATTAATTTAAATTTATTTGTTCAAGTTTATATTCAATAATTAAATATTATATTTAATTAAATTTTATGATTATACAATTAAGTTAATTTATTATTGTAAATAAATCAATAAAAAATAATTTTAAAACTAAATTTAATAAATCTTTAAATTTCTAAACAAAACAATTATTTGTTCAAAAAACCTGCTATAATGTTGATAAATTATTGATTACTGTTGCATGTTCACTAATTCATTGCTTAGCAGAGTAATGTGCTTTTATATCTAAACTATTTAATTAGAATTAAAATTGTTTAATTACATTTTCAGCAATTTTATTTTATTTAAATGCAACAAGTTAATATGAATTATCTGCAATAATGTACAATATATCAGAGATTAAACAATAATTAATATACAGTATAGATAAATGTCAATTTTCTTAAGTATACTTGACTTTATAATCTTGCTAATACTAAGCATGAGACAGTTTAAGATTTTAATTTATTTGCATTATAAAGACATTTATAAAATTTATCATATTAAACAAACTTTACAAATAAAATTATAAATATTGATTCTATATTATTTTAAATAAAAAACGAATATTTATTGAATTAAATTAAATTTATTAATGTTTACCCAGGCTGTTCTTTACAGCATAAGCTGATTTTTATACTAAAATATAATACAACAAAAATAATACAATTGTAACATTATGCTTTTTTAGTATAGTAATTGTTAGAGTTTCCCAAAAATCCTGTTAGAAGACTATTTAAATGGACGTCTAATATGTTACTTATAAGTTTAATTATATCTATCCAAACAAATAGTTACTCTTTTAAATGAGTTATGAAAACTAATATTTTATTATGTTAATAAATTAATATATATTTTTAAAAATTATTTAAGATATTACAGTAAGTAAAGTATTAAAAGCATTTAAAGCATAACTTTTGTCAATTTTATAATTTTTTATTAATTTATATTTTTTTTATTTAAAATTTATACTGTAATGGTCCTCAAAGGATACCAGTTTTAAACTAATTAAGTTTACCAATAAAGTTATTATTATTATTATTACCGTAATACTCCACATATAGCGGCATGCCGGTATAAGCAAAGATGACCATTTTTGCCAAAATGGCCTTAAGGTCACTATCGGCATGCCGGTATAAAGCCTGGAAAATTTTAAATATAAAATATTTGTTTAATTAATACTTAAAATTCATTGAAATAATTAAATAAAAATTAATAGATAAATTAATTTTTATGCAACTTATTATTTGTTTTTGCCTAATTTTGACTTAAATTTAAAAATTATAATTTTTTTGGAAAATTCCTTATTTTTGTTTAACTTATTTAATGTTTTTAATACATTTGATATAAAAGATTTATAGCATATTTAAATTTAGTTTATTTTTAATTTTATTACATTTTATATTTTAATTTTAATATATATTATTGCATTTTAATTGTAAAATAAATTTAAAATTAAAGTCAAAGTCATGTGTTAAAAACCTTATTTTTCCCTCGCTTATACAGACATGCCGGTCTAACTCAAAATATACTGGCATAAGGTCAACCTCACTTTATACCGGCATGCCGCTATATGTAATGTATTACGGTATTATTATTAAGTAATTAATTTATAATATATACAAAACTCAATTAAAAAAATTCTGTGTGTGATATATGTGTGATTAATGTGTTAGAAATTACTTAGGATATCAAATAAATTATTAAGTCTATTTTTAAATTAAATGTAAACTCACTCTCAATTATTAAAACCAAAAGTTAAACCAAAATCAACATTAAGGAAAAAATGAAAAATATAGCCAAAAGTAATTGAATAGAAAATGTGATCAAATTATAGCAAAATAATTAAATTGAAATAATTTGTAAAATAAATCGGAAACAAAAAATAAGTTAAATCCAAATTAGTCTAAAACAGAACTAAAGTTATTGTTTGAATATTGAAATATTTATAGCAATTTATAATTAAATTTAGAAATTTTATGTGTAATTAAATTTAATATAAATAGTCTCACGATGTCTGCAAATAAACAACTCTTAATCAAGTAACTAAGTCAAAAGCAACGTATCAATTTTTTAACACAAATTTTTGAATAAGGACACCTCTGGCAATTGTACATATCTATCAATATAAATTTTAACCTTAATTAATCTCAATTATATTTTGAATAATGTGACAAAATATTATCAATGTTATGCGTTATTATCAAAATTATTTTATCTAGCATATACCAAATCAACGTAGGCTACTGTTCAACTTATTTTAATCGTGTTTGATAATCTGAAATAATTAAACTTTCTAACGCAAGTAATTGTTTGACAAGTTAAGTTTATATAAAAATCAATTAAATAACTTATTATAAATATTAATTAGTATTAAATAACAGAACAAATATATTTTACCATGACGCCTAGTTTACGTGGCTCGTTTTCTAGTAATGAAAAAATTAAACTTGATAATTTTAATGCGACTGTAAATAATAATAATTTTAAAAACAATAATAATTCTAAAACTTGTGATAATTTAAACAATACTAAAATAAATAATAACATGCTACAAACTTGGGCTAAATGGGTTTATACGTTTTGCAATGTTTTTAATTATTTATTTTTTGTAAGATAAATAATTTTTAAAATATGCAATTTTGTTTGATAATTTAACTTGTTAATTATGTAGGGTATGTGCAATACTATATTAGGCCCAACTTTGGTCGATATGATGTTTTTGTTCCGTACGTCAATGGCTAATATATCGGACGTAAATATATGTATTGGTTTGGGTTACCTGGCTGGTGCAATGGGCAAGTTAAAACAACAATTACTTTTTTATAATATTTTTATTTAGTATACAGTATGGTGCCAATATAATGAACTGTATAAATTTTTGTAACTTGTTCATTATAATAGATTGTTTATTAAAAAGTCACTAATTGAAAAATTAAATTTTATTTTTTTTAAAGTTATAATAATAATATTGATATTTATATTTATTGATTACTTTAATTTTAAAAATTGATTATATTTAATAGTTTTAGAGTAATTATTACCGTATTTTTGCGCATACACTTGCATTGCTCATATAGAGTAAAGCAGACCATATCCCGTATTCCCGGAGTATAACTGAATGTCGTTAAATGTGATGAATAAAACCAGTTATTTAAATAATTTTAACGTTAATGTAAAAATTATACTTTTAAATGTTTTAATCACTGCAGGTGTTCAATTATTTATTGTTTGTTTTTATTAAGTTAGTAAATATTTCAAAGTATAATCTGTAAAAATATAATAAATTTTTTAATTTAAATTTTAGATAAATTTAAAAATAATTAAAATATTGTTAATTATTTTGTAATTGATATTACTAGTAGACTTGTTAAAAAAGAGTATTTTTGCAGTCATGGTAACCTCCTAAGCGATAGGACTAAACATTTGTTAATAATTTAATTAAATAAATAGTACTTTAGGGAGTAATGCTGCTAAATACATTAATGTCGAATATAGTAATATCGAATATATTGTTGAATATAGTAATTTATATATTTGTAAAAATAACGTATAAATTTATTTAATTTTAAAAATCATCGTTGAGCGCTCAGACCAAACTTCCCAGTCTGGCCATGCCGATGCTTTCATTTTTCCGTAGAAATAGGTGAGAATTTAGTTCCTATTTAAATATTCTATTATTAAATAACATTTCCAATAAATATTTATTAAATAAATTTAGAATTACTAAACAGTAATAATATTTTCGATATATCGATATATCATATTACTATATACGACATTATTAGTCCTAATTATTACAGTTTTTAACTAGTTATTAAATAAATACAATTATTTGTAAATATGTTGATAATACGGTATTATTAATATGGCATAAATATCTTAAATACATACAATTAAGAAACTTATAATTACCGCATAATCAGGAAGATTTTAAATCGAGCAAAAATTGAGGAAAGTAGCTTTAAACGTACAAGAGTATATCTTAACTTAAAATTAATTTACAGGTCAGTTTACTCAAACTTTTATCTGTATAGTTTTAAAAAAAATTATTTGTAACAAGCTAAAAAAATCTGTTATTACTATTAGTTTAACTTGTATAACTATTTCTTTGGTAATATTTTAATATTTATTTTATTAATAATTACTAAATAGTATTAGAGTTTAATATAAACAATTTTCTAAAAATTGATCTATAAATTGTTTTGATAAGATCAAGTAAGTTTTATCTATTATTAGAAATTAAGCCATGAGTTGATTTGCGTTAAGATATGTTCCGGGGTTGTTTTTTAGTTTTGCTCGAAATAAAATTTTTCTGCGGATAATAAACAAATGTAAAATTTAAATAATTAAAAAAATTAATAAAAACAAAAAAATTGATTTTATCTATATTAAATTTAGCTGGATTCTTATACAAATACGTCAACAGGCAACTATGCTTTCTTATAATGACTGCATTTATGGGTTTATTTGCCGGATTAATGCCATTCTGTACAAACATTTGGATGCTATATGCAAGCACGTTTATAAGCGCAATGGGCGGGGGTGTATTTGACAGTGGCAATTTTGTTTGGAGTATAGAGATGTGGAAGAAGAAAAGTCCGCCGATATTACAAATATCTCAAATGATGTACGGATTGGGCGCTATGTTAGCGCCTCAAATAGCCAAACCGTATGTGCTTGGTTATGTGACTAATGGCACGGACAATGGCACGCATACTAAGGAAAGCGATGATGCTAATTTGGCGATTGATAGGCGAGCTAATCTCGAGGTTCCTTATTTGATAATTGGTGGCAGTTCATTAATTAGTATGTTTAAATTTTAAATTTTAATATTTTTTTTGTAATGTTTAAATGATTATAACTAAAACATTGTTAGTTTTATTATGTTATTAGTAGATTGGGAACAAATAAGCAAAATATAATTTTTTCAAAATTCTGAACACATAAAAACAAAATTTAATGAAAAAGTAAAATAGAAATTCGGTTATGTTAAATATGATAATGTAGAATATGCTAATGTCGAATATGATAATGTGAAATAAGATAAAAATAAAATATAAAAATTAAAATCATAAAATTAAATAACTTTCAGCATATTCGACATTAGCATATTCGACATTATCATATTCGACATTATTATCTTCGACATTATTATTATTGACATTATCATATTCGACATTAGCATATTCGATATTGTCATATTTGATATTATTATATTCAACATTAGCATATTCATCATTGTAATATTCGACAATAGCATATTCGACATTAGCATATTTGTCATTATTATATTCGACATTATTATGTTTGACATTAGCATATTCGATATTAGCATATTCAATATTAGCATATTCGACA
>JAQFXP010002418.1:0-15229 GCA_034693685.1 Belba bartosi
CTCTCTCTCCCCTCCCCTCTTCTCTCCCCTCTCCTCTCTCCTCTCTCTCTCCTGCTCTCTCTTTACTCTTATTCTATATTATTGGTTAAATTCATTTATTTTTTATATTTCGATCGCATCACCTATCACTTGAAACAAAAGAAAAGTTAGTTATCATAACATTATATTAATACTTGTCTTATGTTTATTCAGCACTTTATTCCTTTCATGTGATGCATAAAAACAATGTCGTGAAGGCATTGCCTCGAAATTGATTAGAATTTTGTATGTTTTTAGATAGACCTGAACTTTATGTCGTTCTTAAGAATAGATAGATAACAATAGAATTTCTTTTAATTATTAAAATTTCTGCTCTGAAAGCAGTGATAATTTCTTTTGCATCTCTTCAAACACAACGCCCTTTAGCTCTTATACCATAGAATGTGTTCGAGAATTACAACTATGTCTTCAAATGTATTCAAATATTCTTCTGTAATATCAATTGAAATAACATTTTTATAGATTTTAGTAAATAGAGCATTCAGTTACTGCTCAGAGTTATTGCCAAGATGCATTTTACATAAGTAATATATTTGCTATTTATTCAGGAATTAGTCGTATATTTATTTTAAACTATCAAAGCAATAAATATTATTTTTATTATTTCAATTTATTATTTGAAATTGTAATTATTAAAACGAAAAACATAAATTTATAATCATTTTATCAAATTTTATGTACAGTACTTATAATTTAATTGATTATATTTTATTAGATTTTATAATTTTTAACTTTAGTTCAGTTATTTCGACAAACATAAATTATTTATTTATTTATTAGTTTAATTATATCAACTTTTTAAAATATTAATTGCATTTAATTTTTGCACATTTTAATTTTTTAAAAAACTAAATGTAAGTAAAAAAAATAAATAAAGTAAATATAGAGGAAAGTAATGAAAAAAGAGAGAAAAAGATGAGCTAAGAGTGAAAGTTGTCTAAAAATTTGTGTTCAGTAGAACTGAATTAGTATTGGACTTATTTGGACCCTTTTTAAGCCTTAAACTTACTGTAAGTGCAGTCAATAAGTAATATATTGATGTTTGGAATTCTTATATATTTTCAAAAAATATTTTTAGCTCTAACTCCGAATTCTAACTCTCAAGTAGTAAAGAATAAGTACTCTTTGTATGTATTGATAAATATATTTTATATATATAAAAAACTTCAACACTTCTGTACTTAAAATATCAATAATCAGGTGCTTCTCAAATGAAAACCAGTGACGCACTTAACACACATATCAGACTTAAATTAAACATTTTTTAAACATAAATATTTCAAATAAATATTGGCTTAAAATTGGTTATAAAAATCTGACATAGCTTTCAAATAAACTACTTTCATATGAATAAATATCTGCTATTTATTTGATTTTTCAAAATATTTATTCAAATACTAAGTCAAAAACCAAAAAACATTATAAAACTGTAAAGAATTTTAACAATTTCTATCAAAACTCATAAGTGGTTCCGTCACTCAATTTTAAAGTCGAGATATATTTCTTGAATTGAAGTTTAAGGCAAATGTTTGACTGACAAGCGATTCAATCGACAATATTCTATATCCAGATATTTATTGCAATAATAAATTTATAAATAAACAATTTTATATTCAATGTTTTTTTATTCGATTGTATTTTTAAAGACCTGACTGTCAGTCATTTTACTATATTTTCATATTTTTTTTTTAAAAATCTTTTTATTTTAATCCGATTTTAAAACCAAACAAAAAGTAAATATAAAGAGATTTTTTGATAAAACTTCCGATTTTTAGTCCAAATATTTATTCTATTTTTTTTAAATATATATCAATTTTGTTTGAGATATTAAATATAGGATTGAATACCAAATGTGGTAATAAGAGCTAAAACTAAACAAGATTGAAAAAATATAAACGATTTATCATTTATATGATATTCTTTTTCAGTACTTTATTGACACATCACTTGATTTTACGTCTCTTTTATTAAGTTATTCTTAAAATTTGTTTACAATATGTTTGTATCGATGATAAGCTCAAAGTTTTTTCAACACTACTCTATATTATTTCCAACAGTATATCAAAATTCTATTCACTTTTGTTTCAATAAATTTCAAAACTATATGACATCCGATTGTTGTGTTTTTCAATGTATTATTTCAAACACGTATTTTAAGTTGACTTCAATTCGGATCAGTTCCCAGTCGTCGGTGCAGTTGAAGGAACCGTCGCTTTTCCCAACACTAAATCATTTGTATCTCTTTTCGCAACATTTTCTGTTCAGTTCTTCAATTCTTTGATTCCTTGACTCCAGTCTCTAGTGATATGAGAGTTGACTTCATAACTGAGTTGTGTCTGAAATATATTGCAAATATTTGACACAAAATATAGACACTATTTGTACGATTCGCTCATTTGTCATCACTTTTCTCAGTTAATAACTGCTGTTTTACTTCGAGTCATATCTTTGATTGAAACACAGGTTTTATCTGATTTCCCAAAGCTATACATATTATTATATTTTTGTTTATAAATGTGTTATTAACTAAGAATCTAATCGGTTCACACATTCTTCACATATTGATTATTTGTTTAGATTTATTTAATTTGAATTTAAGTCAATTCTTATCTCTATTTTTTTGATTGCATTTTTTGATTGATTTTTTCAAACTTTAAAGCAATTATTTTTAATAAAACAATTTTTCTTTTTATCGCATCAAAACATTTGAAAAATATTTATGAAAAATATAGTTCAATAAATAAAATAAATTATAGTATTTATTAAATAAATCCAATTTAAAGTGACTTTTACTTTTATTTTTTCCAAAACTTTAATCTCGATATAAAGCCAAATAAAATCACTTTAAATTTTTTAAAATTAAATATTAGAAAATTATTTAAATTGATTTTTAAAAAATACCAATAATTAATTAAATTAATTAATAATTAAAATAAGTTAATCAAGAATAATTAAATTATACTATAAAACGAGTGCTTTATTTGCATTATAGATCAGAATTTGTTGTCTTAACCACTAGTCTTCATGTTTTATATTCATTCAGATATCTCTAACTTATTCCATAACTTATTTAAAATAATGTACAAAATTTTCAAACTTATGTTAAACACTCCAATCATTTGCTCATAAAATGTGCAAGTATTGTATTTTTGTTCTTTTTCTTAAAATTTATCATAATCTCAATTTTAAATTTAAAAATAAATATTCTTTTAAAAGATAAAGTTGAATTATATATAAAAATATGTCTAAAATCTCAGCCGAAAAAAGAACTTATAAAATCAAAAATATTATTTTGAATTCAAACCAAGTGTCGAAACACATTGTGTTTAAGAATATTAAACTAAAAAAATCAATTTTTGGCTAAAAATCGTATTTCTTTAGCAAAGTATCTTATTGGGTTTAATATTAATTTTCAATTCAGTTCGTCAACCACTCCATTAACTCTTATTTCTATTCTCCGAAAAAATATATAATTTTTTTATTAAGTAAAGTAATGCTAAGTCTCATCGAACCAAATACTGAATTATTATATATTATATATTGATATTTAATTCATAAAGTCATCAAATTTTGAATGAATTAACTGCTTTAGCAAGAAGTGAGAGAAGAAAGCGTAGGAAAAAATTAAAATCAAAGATTTCTCTGAAAGATATAAAAGCTCCGACTCGACTATAAACACTTATATGCCTTCTCTGCGATTAGATTTCATTCGAGAAATTCTTTCGGTTCAATGCTTTCGATTAAATTGAAGTAACTATTTCTTGAGGAACGGCAGTGGAAAGGGTCACAAAATAGAGTCGAAGAGAGAACTAGTGATTAGCCGCTGAAGAAGCAATTCTACACTTTTATTGTGGAATTCGATGTGATTTGCCGTTTGAGCTACTCTTAAGCGCTTCCGATAAGTCTCGTTTGTCTTATTATATAATTACTGCTAATTATATGCTTTTGTCGCTTATGTACGTAAAAAACGAATGACTTTTTCTTAAAGTGAAAAATTGATTCTAAAAATTGAGCTTAACGTTAGATATACAGTATTTAAACATTGAAAATACGCTTGTTAGAAATTGAAAATATCTATAAAATGAATGTTTTTAAGATAAATGATGTGGTATTCCCAGAAAAAAGTTTTCCGTTTCTAATCCTAATGACACAAATTTTTGGATTAAATTTCATATTTTTCACATAAATCCAAATCCAGATGAATTGGGTATTAATCTCTTGCGTAATAAGGCTCAACACATAGCAAGATAAATTTTTATTTCACCCGAATATATCACATAAGAACAGACAAACGTATAAATAATTTCTAACAAACATTTTCTATATCTATAAACATAGTTATATAAAAAGATGAATACATTTTTCACACCAAATAAATTACTGTTTTATTTCTATATCAATATATTAGTTAATAATATTCTCCAAAGAATCTAATGTTTTCTTTAAGTTCGTAGACTTGCAGTTAGTCTTATACCAAATTCTTATATAACTATATACTTTGTATCACATTTTTTACATTCAATTCTATAAACATTGAATGCATATAAAGTATCATTGCTTTAGTGCAATGCAAATGTGATTTTAAAATATTCCGTTCGAGACATATGTGCCATTCGATAGACACGAATCGTATATCAGATAAATAATACTATATTTTTGATGTTATTATTTGATAAATACGTTTTGCAAATAATAAAAATGCAAATTCATATTTTTGTTGCATTACTTCCATTATAGCTTATATTTCTCTTTTGCATAAATTTTGTTTCCAAACATAGAAAAAAATAATAGACTAATTATAAATACAATTTAATGTAGATGTATATTACACTTGCTACATGATTTCTCTATTATTACATTTTTTTGTTTGGTTTTAATTATTTAATTTTCTTTAATAAATGTTTTTTTTCAGAAAGTTTTTGCTGGATATTAAAAGTTTGCGTAAAAATGTGTATATTTGTTGAGTTTATTAATGAAAAGTTAGTTTTTTAACATTTAGAGTTAGATAAGAATTAACTTCATTTTTAACATTAATTTAAATATCCATTTATTGATAATTTTTATCAACAAAATCTGTAAAACACTTTTCCATTCTATTCAAATCGACTTTAAGTTTGCGAAACAAATTGAAATAAGAGATTAAAGCAATGCGTTTCAACATTTTTCTCCACATCAAGAAATATCACATTTTCTCTATACATAAAATTTATTTAACATTTAGTAGTTATTCTTAAATGGAATTATTTTCAACAAAAATTGTCTGAACGCAAAAAAAAGTCTGAAAATGATGTAATGAGATGTTAGACAAACATAGCTATCATTCATACGGTTATCAGATATGCCTGTCTTTACAGTTAATGCTTATTAAGAAAAATGATAAATGAAAGAAAAGTGCATTTAATAAAGGAAATACAAAGTATTAATATAATTATTATTACTGGAAATTTGTGCCCAAAATTTTTTTCATATGTATAAAAATTATACAAAATAAAAATCCCTACAAATCATGTAATATCTGAGCAGCAAATGGTACTATAAAGAAAGCTAGCAACAAAATAAGACATATAAACCACATAATCATTAAAAGCTGAATTTTAGAGAGCATTAAATTCAACACCAAATTCATTATATTTTTTTTCAACGCCATAATCAAAATTGTTATACATTTTCATTTTAAGCATTCATTTATGAAAAATCATTTTTTATATTAGATTTGAATTCTGACTCTACTGTTGTAACGGAGAGTAAAAAAAGAGATATTTTATTACAAAAACTTGTTATCACCGAAAAACTTAATTAAGAAATTTATGAATTTTTGCTCAAAATTTTTATAATTATATATTTTTTGCTCATTTTGTATTAGCTATAAAAAAAATACTAAATAATGTAATAAAATAAAAAAGTATATATTTTTAAACAATATTTTTGTACTCAATCCCAAGTGTACGTAAGACCTAATATTTTTATATTGCAACATTTTAAAACCAATGTTAATGATGTTATTTGCATGTTTTGAAAAAAGTTTTAATTTCAATTAAGTTAAATTACTAAAAACAATAATAAACTTATTATTAGCAAATATTTAGTATAAGTTTATCAATAATATTATTACATTGATCTTTATCAGTTTTATTCATTTAACAAATTATTATTGTTTTGTCTCTAACGTACAAACATTGATTAGTAGACTTGTCGGATTGTAGCTTTTCTCGTAGCTTTCTAGATTGTAGTAAGTGGCGATTAAATACACATTTTGCCGCGCAAAAAAAATTGAAAATATATTTGATATATATTGTCAAAAATGCAAATTCTAATGTCGAATATGCTAATGTCAAATATGCTAATGTCGATTATGCAAATGTCGAATATGCTAATGTCGAATATCCTAATGTCGAAAATGCTAATGTCGAATATGCTAATGTCGATTATGCAAATGTCGAATATGCAAATGTGGAATATGCTAATGTCGAATATCCTAATGTCGAATATGCTAATGTCGAATATCCTAATGTCGATTATGCAAATGTGCAATATGCTAATGTCGAATGTCCTAATATCGAATATGCTAATGTCGAATATCCTAATGTCGAATATGTTAATGTCGAATATGCTAATGTCGAATGTCCTAATATCAAATATGCTAATGTCGAATATGCTAATGTCGATTATAAAAATGTCGAATATGCTAATGTCAAATATGTTAATGTCGAATATGCTAATGTCGAATATCCTAATGTCGAATATGCTAATGTCGAATATCCTAATGTCGAATATGTTAATGTCAAATGTGCTAATGTCGAATGTCCTAATATCGAATATGCTAATGTCGAATATGCTAATGTCAATTATAAAAATGTCGAATATGCTAATGTCGAATATGCTAATGTCGAATATTTTAATGTCGAATATACTAATGTCGAATATCTTAATGTTGAATATGTTAATGTCAAATATGCTAATTCAACAATAAAATATTCGATTTTAGGACATTCGACATTAGCATATTCGACATTAACATATTCGACATTAGGATATTAGAAATTAGCATATTCGACATTAGCATATTCAACAATAGAATATTTGATATTAGGACATTCGACATTAGCATATTCGACATTAACATATTCGATATTAGGATATTCGACATTAGCATATTCGACATTAGCATATTCGACATTTGCATAATTGACATTAGCATATTCGACATTAGCATATTCGACATTAAAATATTTGACATTAGGATATTCGACATTAAAATATTCGACAATAGCATATTCGACATTAGTATATTCGACATTAGTATATTCGACATTAGTATATTCGACATTAGCATATTCAACATTAGAATTTGCACATTTGACAATATATATCAAATATATTTACAATTTATTTTTTGCGCGGCAAAATGTGTATTTAGTCGCCACTTACTACAATCTAGAAAGCTACGAGAAAAGCTACAATCCGACAAGTCTATTGATTAGTTAACAAAATATTGATATTTTAATTCAAAATTTTCTTTAATTAAATAATATACAACTGTATAAAAAGTTGTAACAGGGCAAGTTGTTTTACAAACAGTATTTTTTCAAAGCATATTAGAGGTGAGTAGACAGTAACCGATCAAAAATTTTAATTTATCATTTAAATTTGTCTGAGATATTATTAAAATTTATAACATTTATGTTTTCAATAGTACTGTATATACTGTAGCTAATAGTATATTGTATTATTATAATGATTAGTTGATATATTAATCGGTAACTGTATTTTTGTTACCATAAGTAATGCGCAATCATACAGTATTAGCGACAATTATTCTAACATGTTGCAATACAAAAAACAGTCGACCTTCCATATACTGAGTCATTTTCTAATTATTTGTTCAAGTTTTTACTTTATTTAACATTTGTTTTAAAAGCTGGAAATGCAAATAATATTTTTAAAAATAATAATTTTAACCATTTTTAAAAATAATTGTTTTTTGGCTCAATATTTGTCTCAATAAAAATTAATAATTATATAAATAATTAATGTCTTTATAAACAATTAATTATGAAAGTTGACATTTTAACTTTTATCTTATATATCGTCTTTGTATATGAATTTTGTACTTTGGTTACAGTTAACGGTATTAATAAGTTTAATCAACTTTTGCTTTATTTATGCAAAAATCAATTAATCATTTGTAAAATATAATTAAAATTAAAATTTCTAACATTTTTAACATCAACTATAGCTCAGTTCTGTCATTCAGAGGCTGGTAAATGTTCGGCATTTGATGAGCCAAGGTGTTGTTCTGGATTAATTTGTCTTCATAATAAATGCGTACATTTTTCCAATAATTGGTTTTTCTGATTCTGCTTGCTACAATATTATTTTTGTTACTTTATAGCTATTTTATCTTGTTGAGAATTAGAATTATTTACTATATTTTTAATGACATATTTAATTATAATTATTGCTGTTATTTATAAAATTTAAAAATTATATATTTTTATTCATTTATGTATTTTACTCAAAATGTTTTCAAGAATTTTTAATTGAATTATTAATATTAACTATTGTTTATCAATGCATACAATTCTTAATTCATTTTAGAAAAAAATTGATTAAATCTTTATTTGAAAAGTAGACTAAATATAATTTATATTCTAATTAACTAAAATGTTTACTTCGCTCAATCAAATTCGTTAGACTTCAGATTAGATTTGATCTTAAATTAGATTTTCAGTAAATATCTATCATTTAAGTAAAGAAATAAAATAAGAATTCACTAACTTTTTTCATTAGCCGTGTATTCGTTGTTTGCGTTTGTGTCAACTCTACTCTATTGGTGACAATTACACACATTTTCAGTTAACACTGAATTTAAACTAAACGAATGGATAAGAGTTGGAGAGTTAGAGACAGTGAGAGAATCGAGAAAAGAGCATAAAATCGAAATTCTATTCTAATTCTATTCTGCTATACAATTGAGTTATTTTGATGAATATTAAAGATCTCTTCTTTGAATTCGCTTTTTTGAAACTTATATCGAAAATCTATTTCTAATTAAAATGATTCGATTGAACAGATAGTCAATACTTTCATTCTTCCCATTCTTCTGGTTTGCAGTTATTAAGCCTTAGATATAGGAAACGGAAAGGAAGTGAATGAATGAAGAGATGATAAAAATTGGATCCGAAAGGCTCTTTACGAGCAATAGTGACATGAAGTCCAATATAATGATAGTTAAGAATTAGGTTATTTGACTCACAAATGCTTACAATTTTGGCTGAATTTTTTTCTATCGTTTATTCATTTTTGTAAAAAAAAGAGAAAAAATATATAAATGTTTAGCTGTTCTTGAGATGTCTAGAGAATGTAAGCCAACAATGAACTGATATATTCTTTTTTCCCAATTCTTATTCTTATTGTCGATTCAATGCAATTCCCGAAACCAACGATTCATTCATTTATTTTCTATATGTGTTTAGTTAGTGTAGACTAAAAGTTAGTACAAAAAAGTATAGATATTTTTGCTGTTTATGATGATTCGTTAAATCCAATTCGTAATCACTCTTACATTTTAGAGACCAGTGCCAGACATTAGTGGAGTTGGAGATAGGAATGCACCGGCAGTACAGTTGTTCCAAGTTTGTTTCTTTGTGAATCATTACATTTTAATTCAATACACGTCTGTTACATCATGTTAGTCTCCAGCTAACATACCGGTGCTTACATGCATATGTTTACAGAGCCAGTCTTAAACCAACAACAAAAAATTGTGCAAATAATATAGGTTTTGTCATTAAATAACAAATAAATAAATATGTATTTCAAATTAGTTTCACATTCATACTGTATTAGTATTAAAATTGTTAAATTAGTTTTTAAAATAGTTATTTTTATTTTAAAAGTGTTTTATTAAAATTTGATATTAGATATAAAATCTGATATAATCGTTAAAATTAAAACTGGCCCCAAGCTAAAGGCGAGTTGAGAACGACTGTGCAATCGTACGATTCATTTTTGAATCAGCGTTTGTGTCGGATATGTGTTGAAGACTCCCAACAAAAGCCGTTCGCAATAATGCGATTCGTCGGGAGATTCACTGAATCCTCGCAAACATGTGTTACTAATAGTTGTTTGCATTTTCGCCTCTTTTTTCTCTCGTTGTTCTGGTCTTCACTTTTTTCCATATTTAAGTCATGACATTATTTTCGATACAACTATTTCGGTGAATAAAGTATGACTCGATTTGAGGTCTATAGCGGTACTTATTAGGCTTAGCCAACCCATTGTTGTTTAGTATTTATATTTTTAGATATTAAACTCAACACTCAATTCAAAATACAATGTACAATGCTTGATTAACGTTTAAATTTAACCTCAATAAACAGCTTAACAGCCCTCCCACTGCTGTGTTATTGTGTCTTGTCACTTTTGAGTTGTGTGGAAAAGTATAGTATCTTTTGAAGACTAATTAAAAATATATTATTACTAATGCTTATATGCGCAAGCCTTAAATGTGTAAATTTTATATTAAATCTTAATTTTGCATTTTAAGAACAATGTTTGCATTATATTTAAAAATAATTTAGTCAATTATATATCAAATATATTATGAAAAATAATTGCAAATTAAATTTTAAATAATTCTATTAAATTTAAAGAATTAAACAAGCCTTTTTTAATTACTTAGTGATTTATTATTTTAACAAGTTTGATTTAAAATGTTTAGATAAAAAAATATTTGTCAAATATTAAATTTTTATTCATTGAATTAGAATAACAAACACATGTTTAAATAAATAAAAATGTAACCTACTAAAAACATAATGTTGTTGTTAGCAAAACAATTAGCTTTTAAAACTGTTCTATTAATAATAACAATAACAAATTATTATTAAAAGTTAACACGGTAGTCAGAATTTTAAGTTATCCATAGAGAAAACAGAAAAGAAATTTTTTTTTAGAACATTTAAAATATTTTTTAAATCCTTTAATTATGTTTTTAATATGATTTAACTGAATTCAAACTAAATTTAACTTAATTTAGAATAGATTTAGGAATTTTTTAGGATATTAAATGCAAATTTTTAAAATTAGAAAGATTATTTAGTTGAACTTTTTTTAATCTAAATTTCTGACTAAAACTATTATTTAATAAATTTTTAAAAATTATTTGTACATTTTAAAAATCATATTCTGTTTACTTTATTTATTTATATTAATTATATTGTAGTAATTATTTAGTTAAAATATGCATTTAACTTTAGAAAAATAAATTTAAAGATATATAATTATTTGTAATAAATATCAAAATTTTGACAATAAATACATTAATTTACATTAACTTATAAAAATAATTTGACAAATGACAAAATAAAGTATTTAAAAATTTTCTAATATATTTTCAAGAAGTATAAACTTGTTAAATTTAGGATTTTTATGTAAATAAATCATGTTTATTATATTTGAGCAAACAATTTGATAATAAGTTACAATATGTTTGAGTTATTTCAAATATCTTAAATATGATAAATAGCATGAAAATGAAAATAATGGCAAACGATATCTATAAACTTAGTGTAGATTCTTAATGTTTGTGTATATTCTTAAATAAAAAGAATATTTAGATTATATTATTTTTATAAAAAATTATTCTCAATACATTAGACCAAATAAATAAAAACATTCTTAATATTTCAATATTTATATAGCATATGATTGTCAGATTTCTCTATTAAAATGTTCTATATATGCTAAAAATAATATTTTACAGCATTTTGGGCGCATTTTCTATTTTATAGATTGGTATCGAATTTTCAGTTATTTTATTTTTGATTAAATTTTTAGGAAAAAAGTTTTATTCAAAGCTAAAGCTTCTCTTTTATACCAAATAAGTTATGATAGCCTTTATGTGATGTAATAGCAGTGTATCAGTGAATGAAAGAATAGTTTTGATAGATATTCTTAAATGACTTCAACACTATTGTAAACTTGAATAATAGTTTGACAGCATTTGAAAACCCGTGACTTTGGAATATAAAATAATATTTGAATAAAATTGAGTGAATTTACTGCTCTGGCTGTCAATAACAAATAAAGTAGCTCTGAAAGCGCAGTCAATTTGCTCCGGGCCACTCTTTCACCAAGATATTATTATATTCTTTTTTTATATAGATAAATATTTTTAAATCTTTTGTATGATTTATGTTTTAAAAATTATTTATTTAAGTATCACATATAAATAAATATATATTTTATTATTTTTAAATAAGTTATATAATGTTAGAGTCAAATTAAATTTTTAAAAATAACCAAAAGCAAAATATTTTATTTTATTTTAATCTTTTTATTAAATTAAACCTTGCTTGATTTTTATTTGCTAACAATCTAAAAATAATTTAATTAAAGATTAACTTGTTTATTTAATTTATAATTTAATTAAAGATTAACGTAATAAACATTAAATAATTAACTCAATTCAAACATAGAATTAATATCAAAGGTGTTGTAACTGTATGTTTAACATAAAATTTTGAAATATAAAAACGATGTCTATATTTAGTCTAGTATACATTTCATGAGTAAATATTTGAGCAAATTTTGTACTCTTTCATGGATTATATAATCCCTATAATGTCGATACAATTTCTTTTACAGTATTTTCTTTTTCTATTTATTTGAGTCGAGATAAACAACATTAAGGAAAAAATGATTTAATAAGTTTTGCCATAGATTTTGTCGATCAAAAAAAATATTTTTTTCAATTTTATTCAATAAGTTTATTAAAGTTGACTCTACTATACATTAACGTCAATATCTATTTTTGTTGTCAAATATTTGATATGATTTAGAGTCACAATAACCGCAATTTGAATAATAGACGACAAATGTCGGACTAATGATTTGCTTTTGACATAAAATACTTTCGAAAAGAGTTTATCCATTTTCAGTCATCATTTACATAGATTATGAAGTTTTAGTTAATAATTTAGACTTGAAATTGACATTAAATCCATGTTTTGCAGAATTTTATATTTTAGATTTCAAATTATACAATTTAAAATTTATTCATATATTTGAAAATTTTGTTAAAAACTAAAAAAAATTGAAACCTAATGACAAAATATATGTTTAATATTAATTTTGATTAAAAAAAAGTAAACAAAATACAGACTCAGGGCTCCATTACTTAGTGGATTAAATGGGGAAAAATGTCATTTAAAATATTGAAAAACTTTTTGTTTCTTGTTTGAAATCCTTACGAGACAAGAAAAAATGTTTTAAAACATTTTTCTCGTTTCGAAAATGCATTTAGAAATGAGAAAACAAAACCGAAATCCGGAAGTATTGTGTCTTTAGTTTGAGATTTGGGTTTAATTTTTGACCCAATTTAGTGACTATACTGTTGAGACTACACGAGTGAAGAAACTATTTTCACTGAATCGTCGATTTTTTTCATATATTACTTGTTTTTGAAAACTAAAAGTTTGTGTCGAATAAGTCATCATCTCATGAGATATGTCGGATCAGAGCTCACCAACTGATTAGATTGTCTTCTTTCAAAGTAATTACTTTTGCAGCTCTGCCTCAAACCCATAGCAAAGACATTCATAATAACAATTCAATTGATATTTTTGGTCTGAAATTGCGTCAAATGTTTGATTTTGATTTTGGTTTATATGAAAAAATTATTTTTGCCATTCGATTAATATCTGTAGAAATCTGTTTGAATGCAATCAGAGTTTCGACACATCGTTAGTCTATATAAACCACAAAAATAATAAACTCTATTGAAATGGATTTGTATCTCATGTTTCAAATAATTTCACTTCTGATTATAGACCGATTCAGAAAAATATCAAATTTTTCTTTCGATTATCTCTATCTGAGGGCATATAAAACAAAAATATTATATCTTGTGTTGAGATTTTGGCCATAATTTTACTCAGATTTCAGTTTACCGTCAAATTCGGTCTAATATATGATTCAATTATTTTTTATTTATTAAGATTTGAAAATTCTTAAAAAAATATTTTGCCTTTAATTATATTAAACTAAATAAATCTTATTATTAAACAGTGAATAAATAATTTATGTAGTATATTTTATAATAAATGAAGATTTTATATTAAAAATTTAAATAAATATACATATACATACAAAATGTGTTAGCAAACGCCTTTTTAAACTTAAATTTGTTTTAGTTTTAATATAAATTTCAGCTCAAAATAATATTAAAGAATATTTTTTACATAGAACTTAAAATAAAATGTTATACAAGTTATGTAGGTCTGAGCTCTAGTATGAAATGATGACTCTTAAAATTAGAATCAATTTGCACTGACGTAAGAAAATGTGTTCAACATTTTGGCGATTATGTCAAAAAAGTTTATGTTTAACACAAAATTGTATTATATTTGTAACACTCGTTCCGTACAGATAGTGTCATATAATCGCATGACTCGACTGTAGAGCCCATGAAATGTATTGTCAGAAAAGTTGGCGGTTTTTGAGATAAAAATGACTCTTACTCTCTCCTCCATCCCTTTCTCTCTTTTTCTCTCTCATCTCTCTCCCTTTCTCTCTCTCCCAACTCTCTTAAATGATTTGCAATTTATGCATCACTGGGCCTAACAGTGAGAAACAGAGAGTCAGTCCTCTAATGACAAGAGCCTGAAAAGCACGGAATGAAAATCAATCAGAATTAAGAGTATCGATCAAAACAAGAGTAAGGAATCAGAGTATCGATCAAATGAACAATTCCATCAAATAATGTATTCTTTTTATCCATTTTATTACAGCTAAACGCGTCGAAAAAATTCTTTTCTTTTTTTAATCAAACAATGTATTCCGAAATCCGGTTAAATAAGAGTTTTCAAAATTGATAGAATTTTATTCAAATCTTATTTCCAAAAGCTTTAGTCAATTTGTGATTTTTGGAATTGTTTAGATTTTTGCTTATTTTTCATAAATTTATTTTTGTTGTGATGTTGAGCCGGAAACAAGTGTTTAGCACAAAATTTCTGTTATCTTCAGTTTAATACATCTCTCTCTCTCTCTCTCTCTCTCTCTCTCTCTCTCTCTCTCTCTCTCGCTCTCTCTCTCTCTCTCTCCTGCTCTCTCTCCCTCTCTCCTGCTCTCTCTCTCTCTCCTGCTCTCTCTCTCTCTCTCCTGCTCTCTCTTGCTCTCCGGCAAC
>JAQFXP010002419.1:0-15225 GCA_034693685.1 Belba bartosi
AAAAGGATTTTTGGCTGATTTCCCTCTTCTGGAACTTTTTATATAATATATTTCATTAAGATATTTATTGTCATATATATATATTTATATATACATTGTGACAATAAATAGGTTGATTTATTTAAATTACTAAAATTAGAGTTTTATATATTGAGAATAAAATATTAAAAAATTGCCATAATTAAAAAAATGATATATATATTTAACCATATGTTTATTTATAATCATTAATAAAGATTATTAAAACTATTTCTGTTTTTAAACTGAATTTAATTGTTCAATTAGAACTAGTTTTGTTTGCTTTTATATACTTAATTATATTTTTCAAAATTTTATATTCAAATATTTATGCAAACTGTATAATAAGTTCTATCAAATTTCTATTGTGTTGTAAATTATTAAAGTTGTAATTATTTTCAAAAGTGTCATTTGCATTTAATAATCATAATTGTTTAAACATGTTTTGTTATATTTGTATTTTTATACTTTTCAATTTAGTGAAACGTGGAGTAAATTGTTGAATAAATTTTGATATATGTTATAAATACATATAAAATGATTTTAAAATTACTATTTTTTAGTTTAATGTTTTTTATGTTTTGACATTCTTGAGACTTTTTGTCAAAAATAAAACTAAATTAAGTGAATGGTCTGAAGATATCAAAATTAAATTTTTCTCTTATCTAACATAAGTTACTGTTTTTGTTACTTCAAGTGAAAAGTCGGGGAAAATATTTTATCTTAAAAGTTAAAATAGAAAACTAGTTATTACATCAAACGACACAATTTGTGACAAAAAATATCACATTTCAACTAATGTCAAATTTAAAACAATTTTAATGCATTAAAAAGTAAAATTCAAATATTTAAGCAAGCTATTTGACAAATTGTCAATTTGATTAAAAAAGACAATAAAATTATATTTATTTTATAAGAATTTTGATTTATTGAAATATTATTTGTTGTTTTAAAAACTAAGAGAAAACAAGTTTTTTAATTTAATAAAAGCAATAAAACTTGAAATCACTTATTATTTTCGTGAGTCATTCATTAGTTATGGCAAAATAATTGCATAACTAATAGGATAATAAAATTTTGCTGAATAAAAAATAAAATATTTGGTTAATCTCTCGTTTTTATTATTATTCGGTGAATCTGAGTTGAAATTTAATACTGAGTGGGTTTAGGATTAAATGATGCAAGCCTGTATTTCCAATGCAATCCCACTTACATTTATAACTTGAGCTTTGTTCATTTAATTATATTAAAAAGTTTATAAAAGTAGGAATGACTAAGGTTGGCTACATCAAGGTTTGCATGTTTGAAACTGATTAATCGAATGTCGGGTTTGTGTATCTAAAGGGTATTTTCCAAATTTGTTTGTTGTTTCAAAAGTATATATATTTTTAGATAACAGATAACTATGTAATGATAAGAATTCAAGACATTAAAGGAGTGCCTTCGCCAAACCAAACGACCTTGTTATTTTAAAAGTTCTTAATTAGTTTTGGCTAATGTTTCTTTCCTTGGTCATACCTATTAAAAGTCTATTATTAAAATTGTACTATAGATTAGATTTTTGTGAGTGTTAGAAAAATTTTCAAATTTATTGAGTGAAGAAAAAATAAGAAAACAATCGTTTTATATGCAGTTTTGAAAACGTGAAAAATGTCTTAATGCAAATTTAACGCTGAAAATAATTTAAAGTTTTAACATAAAATTATTTACTTTTTTTATATATCAACAAAAACAGACAAAACGCTTTTACGCTTTTCTTTAAATTTTAATGAATTATGAATTTATGTTAATTATATTTTCAAAAGTATTTGTTTTTTTTTCTTCTCAACATTATAATAAAAAAATCCCAATATTTCACAGCTTTTATGCTTTTTTACAATTATGAGTCGTTGTACACCTATGTTGGAAAATAAAGAAATAAAATTAAATGAATTTTTAAATTTATTTTGTGTTACGCTATAAAGTGGAAGGAAAGACAAGTTTGAAAATCTAAAAATTCTGATCAAATTATATGTAACGATAATATACTTATAATAAAATGTTCTAATATTTATTGAACGTGTAATTAAATAGCAAACTAGTTATTGCTGTAGTCATTGAATAATTAATTTAATATTTTGGATGTATTTGGCCATAAAAAGTGAGTTTCACTAGAAATTGGTTTATTGAACATAATTTGCTCTTAACTATCGATGTCGTCATTTGCTGAACTTGTTGAAGAAATTTTTACTTTTTGTTTAAAAATAATTGGTATGTTTTTAATTTTTATATTATCATATTTACATGTACATATTAATCATAAAAACCTTTAAATCATAATTAGAAAATAAAATTTAAAAATAAATAACTATGTTTAAATATTTAAAAATTTTAATTGTTTTAATGTTTAACAAAGTTTTATTTTAGAAACGTAGCAAATAAAATTTCAATATTTAAAATTTTATTAAATTTAAGATTAGTTTAATATTTTAATTTAAAATATTTAACTTTAAGTATTTTCATATAAGCTTTGATGTATTAATATTTAATTAGCTATGCTTTTAAATTCTTAATATTTTAAATATGACTGTGAGATTAATTTAAAGCAGGGATAATATAAAGTAAAAATTCCAGGAAAAGCAATTTTCTAAAAAAGCTCAAAACTCCATAAATTTATGATAAAATTTTACCCAATTTAACTGGATTTAAACCGAATTTAATTTAATTGAATTTAGCACTAATTTAGGGAAAATTTTCTAATTTAAGCCTAAAACCCCCAATGTAAGAGTATCTTTGTGCTGATCAAGTGCTAAAAGCAGGCAAAGATATTTAGACCGCTGGCAATTTAGATATTTATTTATAATTTCAGAACAATGTAAATTAAAACACATTTTTGTATCGTATATTATACGGTATAATTTATACCTAAATGTTTATGAGAATTAACAGTATTAATATTTTTGTCTTTTATAGTACCGTAAACCCTCACAGTTTAGAACATTTTCTTATAAGATGAGTTTGGACTTTATGTTCTTATACTCCGGGGCATAAGAACATGTTCTTAAAAATGAGAATAAAAACTTGTTTTTAACTTTAAGTTTAAAGTAAATAATTTTTATAATAATGCTAAATTTTAAAGTTTAAATATTAAAACATGACAAAATTGAAAACATTTAGAAAGAAATGATAAAAAATCATGTTTTTAAAGTAATGTATTTTTAATTAAAATTTAAAGTTATTTTGAATTACAACTCATTTATTGCTTAAAACTTTTATTTTAAAAAGTTGATTGATATTAAATTTATTGTTAAACAAAAATTTGTAAAATAATTATACTAATAGCAATTTATTAAATTATTGAGAAATTCGTATTTATTTAGAATATAAATTAGATGTTTTAAAAAAATTAGAAGAAATTAAACTAAAACAAATGGAGAAAATTTGGGATTAACTGATAAAGATGATGACGAAGACATTGATCTAGACAAATTGTTAGTTATTTATAATCAAACTATCAAAATAGACAGATAATTTATTAGTGTATACAGTAAAATAAAACTAGCTATAATTAATAAATTTGTGTCACTTAATATAGTTTGAATTTACCTCGCCTTATAAGAACGTGTTTTTAACATCTTTAACTCAAATTTTAGAAAATGGTCTAATTCACCTTATAAGAACATGTTCTAAACTGTGAGGAAATACTGTATAATTAGATAAATTACATGTTTTAAGAGATATTCTCAAATGTTTTCTTTTATTCTAATTTAGTTGTAATTCTAATGATTGACATATTGTATGCTATTAAAAACATTTATATCCTTTTGTAATATAATATCCTTTTATATAATAGTTTTATACTGTATATTATACAGTGTATAACGTTTAATATTTTAAAAATTAATTTATTTTAACAGTTCTATTTGTTTTAATAATATTTATGTAATCAATTATCTAAAATCACCTATGTCAAAATTTAACAATTTACTTAAGATAAATCTTTTGTGAGTTGACAAACTTGTTCGTCTCTAACTCTATGCTAATTCAAATGTAGTTAAAATTTTATTATTTGAATAATTTTGTATAAAAATCTTGATTAATTAATGAAATTAATAATTTTTATTAAATATATTCCGAATAGTTTTTCAACAAAATGTTAATTAAGTAAAAAATTAAAAACCTATTGATTGATATAAAGGTCAAAGAAAAAGACAAGACATGCGATAGAAATAATTTAAGGATACGATTGGCAATAAATATTAGAAGAGTATCACAAACAGGAAAACTGTGATAACCTTTAGCCAAAAGTATTGAAAACATCAAAACAGGTAAGCATTTGGTTATTAGCATCGCTTGCATTGCATTTTAAAGCTCAAAACTTAGTTAAACTTAAAGACTGAATAAAATTTGTGTTTAAAAACTTTTTGTCAATTCACCTGAAGGCTAAAAACATTCAGGTGCTGATCAAAGAGATTAAATCCAATTGCAAAGTAGTTAAAAGCAAATATGGAAGTTATGCTAAATATAATTGCAAATACTTTTCGCAAAAACAGTGAAGCGATTGAAAATTCAATTCAGTTTTGTTTTAGTGAAAAACTTGAGACAAACCGATGTTATATTGACTACAGGTTAGCCATTCAATTGAAAGTTCTTTACATATTGTCTTTGGAGACACAAAACCTGTTGAGAGAAATAAATTTAAGTTTTTCTGATTTACAGCTTCTCTTAATATATACGAAAATTGTTTTAAAGTTTGAAAAAAGAATATAAACATAATTTTCCAATAAGTTTTGCGATTATTTCAATAAATTCAAAAAACTCTTAACAGATGTTCGAAACAATACGACGAGTAAGTAATTAATATGTTTTTAATCCATATACTAATCCAGAACAACTACCCTTTTAAGTTTTTTATGTTATGTCATACTATATAAGGCGTTATTAACTTATTATATTGTTTTAGAATTGTTGGGTTAAGTAAAACTAAACAAACTTTGGATAAATAGACCATAAGTTTGAGTTTTATTTTTAAATTTAGAGATGCAATCGATATAATAACAAAAGTATTGTTTAATTTTGTTAATCTTTTATTGTGTTTTACTTTTCTCAATCATTGATGTGCCCATTGAAGCCCGAGACCAGTCAGAGCCAGAAAGTAGTTTTGGCCCATTTCTTGAACGTATATTAATTACTTATTTTTGCTCTTTTGGTGTCAAATAATATCCAATTGAATGTTATATTACAGTTTGAATCAGTTTTCAAGTGATTCAGTAATATTGAGTTCGAGCGACAGATTTTATTAAGTCGTTTAAAAAAGCGTCGAATTTGATACTATCGGCACTTGTATTACAGGAACTGACGAATACAACAGTTTCTCAATCGCTTTAACTATAATTTCAATACAGAGTTATGTTTTTCATAATATTAATAACAGATATTGAAAAAAAAGGGCAAAATTAGTATTTCTAATCATTTATTTATAAATTTTTAAACTTGAAATCTTAATTTACGCTATAATTAATACGAGTATAAGGCCGTCAAATGCAAGTTGTTGTAAGTTATAACTTTAAATACAGTTGTTTACTTAATATATTAATAGTTGCATACTGTATTTATACAGGAATTTAATCAAACATTTTAGGTATGGAAAACTTGTCAAATATCCTTGAATATCCTTCAATTGGTTCTAACTATCAATAGTTGCTTGCCACTAATTATTACTCTATATATTTATATTTATATGATATATCTCTAATTATTACTTGTAATATATCAGTAAATAATTAATAAAAAAGAAACTGAACACATTTCTATTCATATTAATTGATTAAAAACTCAATTCAATTGAATTTTTGACAAACAGTTTATTTCTAATTTCCAGATGTGTTCACTCTATTCGATCAATTCATTGGTTATAATACGAAATGCAATAAAAGATGAAAACTGTAGTCAAAATAGAATAAAGTTTTAGTCGTATTGTATCGAAGTATCGATGAGTTGACATCGAAATGAAGCCGAATCTGACAGCCATTTGGCGATCAGTTAAGAGCCGCTATGTGTTCGCATTGGTGTCGTTGAGTTGGCTCTTATTGATTGTCTTAATCTTCGGCATCAGTACAGTGTTCGACAAAGTGCCCAATGATTTGACTCCAATCGAAACCGAAGGCCTGTATCGCAAACTCAATGATCGACTAAATGATGCCAACAATCAGATCGAGGTTTTGATGGAACAGAACAGACAATTAGCCAAACATTTGCAAGTTTTGACTCATATTAAGACAAAACAAAGACATTCACCGAAATATAGGTTTTTAGGGCAAACCAACAGTTTAGCCGTTAATGCATTTCCCGATACGGCGTTTGAACAGTCATTCCGTCGACTCAAGCAAAACACAGACGAGTTTTGGCACTATTTGAGGAAAATATTCGACAAAACGAAGATGTCTTTTGTCAACGAATTGCGATATAATATGTTATTCGATTTGGAAGTGTTGACAGAAAGAGACAATCGATGGCGAGAACAACAACTCAACAATTTGTCTGATTTCGTCCAAAACCGAATCAATAGACTACAGAATCCGAGCAATTGTTTGACTGCAAACAAGTTAGTCTGTGATCTAAACAAATACTGTGGCTTCGGCTGTCAGATCCACCACTTGGCCCACTGTCTGGTGGCCGCTATGGCCCTCAACCGGACTCTCATCGTCAAGACTGATGAGTGGCGCACAAACAGTGCCGCAAATAATGTCTGGAATCAAGTGTTTCAACCATTTAGTCAAACATGTGTTGATCCGAGCGGTCATAATCAGACGCATTGGTCGAATGATAAGAATTTAGACACATATCAAGTGATTAATTATCCTATAATTGATTTCATTGATCCGATCCCTCCGTTTCTTCCGCTCGTTATTCCGCAACAAATATCTGAGCCATTGGTGAGACTGAGTGGCGAACCATTCATTTGGTTCATCGGACAAGTGCTCCACTATATTATGCGGCCCTCGAGTCAGATGAGTGCCTATATCGACAAATTCCAACAAAACAATCGCTTCAGTCATCCAATTGTGGGAATGCATGTGCGGAGAACAGACAAAATCGGAACGGAAGCCAATTTCCATCCGATCGACGAATATATGTTTTTTGTCGACGACTTCTATAATAAACTCGATTTAAAAAATGAGCGAAACTCTAATCACACGAAAGTCGAACGAAATGTATATTTAGCTACAGATGAACCGGAAGTTTGGAAGACAGGTAGGAATGCATTGACTCAAACCATTTAGACATCAATATATTAATGACTTGATTGAGATAATGACTTAAAGTACAACATTTTTGGTATTAACTGCAAAATATTAAACTTTAGTTGATTTGTAGGCTATTTACGAAATAGTAGAGTCGAAACATAAATAGATTTCATATATTTTTTTTATTTATATATTTGAGAAACACAATCAAAATCAATACTCTGTGTAAAGATATAATCATTTATTGTCGGCTAAAGTGATTCCAAATCCATTTTCCTCAACAACTTATATACAAAATCTTTATATTATTTTGTTTGTAATTATTTGTCTCGAAATGAATTTCCAAATTGTTTAAATCAATCTGAATCTAATAACTCTTCTTGGTTTGGTTAAGATTTTTTACGATGCTTCATCTAAAGTTAAAAATTATTTGAAAAATGTGTCCAACTAATTTTAATCAATTTTAGTTTACTTTAATTATATGGAATCTGAATCTTAAAAATCATTTAACATTTTTTGTCTTTTTGTAATCTTTTTAAGAATACATATAAAACATATTAAGTTTGCAATTCTTATCAAAACTTTAGCAGAACTTTCAATAATCAAAAAATATTTAATTCAATTAAAATGAAATAATCTATAAATTAAAATATTTTCAGTTAACTAATAATAATTCGATTTAATTATTCGGAAACAGAGATCAGTTCCTATAAGGAAAAGGGCTATAGATTTACGGGTGATATCAAACTATCGGAAAGTGCGGACCCATCGCAAAGACACAGCTTTGAGTCACTTCACAACGTTGTGGTCGATATACTACTTCTAAGTCAATGCGATTATATTGTCTGTACTTTCAGTTCACAAATATGTCGATTGGCTTTTGAATTGATGCAAACGAGACGATCGTCTCATGACATGTCCTCTTCCTTCTACTCACTCGACGACATCTACTACTTCGGTGGACAGGTTTGTGAACTTTAGGCATATTTTAGTTGAAATATAATACAAATTAATTAAAATAATATATAAATTGATTGACAGGTATTTCACGGAAAGAAAGCAATTATTAGTCATTCGGCGCAAACACCGGAAGAGTTCAGTTTCTCGACCGGAGATATACTCGGAATCGCCAACAATTTGCACAACGGATACAATTACGGCGATCACAACCGGACTAAAGTCAAGGGCCGTTATCCCCGATTCAAAGTCATCGAATTCGTCGAATCCAAACCTTTCCGTCTTTTTGATTAGCATTTAATTTAGACACTATTGCGATCCGAGACTATTGTTATTGTTTTGTCACTATTTTTATTTAGTTTTAGATAATTTATTTAAAAATTCATTTAAATTTCTTAAAATACATGTTTTGATATTTTAATTATATTTATTCATTCATTCATTCGTTTTAAGATTTATAAAGTCATACAAAAAACTAAATAAAAAATAATTTAATTAATGATTAAATTGCACTAAATATTTGTACTAAAAGCGAATTAAAACGTTTTTAGAAATTAAGATCACTTTAAAAGATATAAATCGATCGATTGTATCGTTCGAATTGATTAGCAATAATTGAATTACCGGTAAAAGTATATTAATCGGAATTTTTGCCGAAATATGTTTTTTCCATTTGATTGAGAATAGGAATAAATACTTCAGGCCTACAGTTAAGTACAAAACAACTCAATTCGATGAGTAGTTTAAAGGAATTGGACCAAAGATTGGCGTCTTTGGCCAAGAACTCATAGCCCCTATGGAATGTGTGGCCATGACTGCAGTTCCAGGCATTCATTGATTTGTTTTCGAAACTAATAGACAACTTATCAGTAATTTTCGTCGAATTTATTCGATTTATTACAAAATCCGTTGCATTTATTAATGGATATAATGATGGCTTCACTGGTTCTGACGATTTGAATTCGATTTCATCCAAAAGCAAAGCTTTAAACTCCGTTTGAGTGTCGGCTCGAAAGTCAAGCCATCGATAATTGGCTGAATATTAAATTAGGAATAAGTTATAAATTATAATATTTAAGAAACAGTTTTAAAATACCAGTTTTTTTGGTCTCAATTGTTTTGGTTAATTCATATTCAGTGCCATTGAGTACATAATCTGCAATTAGATCCACGTCTTGAATATCCTCCAGATTTCTACACAAAAGCATATTATATGTCAAATAATTTTAATTTTTAAAAAAATCAAATCAAACCCCAAACAGGACGGTATGAAATATGAACGGATGAGCTCTAGCCTAAGTCGTGCATACTCTTCCCATTCAGACCAAACGAACAAATTCGGATCATTGGGTGCGTTAAGACTTAACCTTTTTTCTGTTGAGTCGTTTAAAACAAAAGTTTTTTTCAGAATAATGAGAACAGACATTAGAGCCCATCTCTCGAAAATCGGCAACTGTTTCATTGCTCGACATTTACTCAGCTTTAGGTCAAATATTTTCGGGAAGTGTTCGAACAGATCATAATTGGTTTGTATGAGAAAAACAATATCTTTGGGTAAATTCAAATCCTTAACAATTCGAACCAACAGTCTATCGATGCGAGGCCTCGGGAATGAGTTTATTCGGATGTGTTTTGCGATTTGAGCGCTCAATGTGTTTATTGTCTCCGAAGAGGGAACACAGTTAGAGGTAAATGTGTAAAAATCATTGCTTATGAATAGCCAGTCGTCGGGCAAACAGGTGAGACAATTGTTGTAAGGAATGTGCCCTTCAATGGCCCAACGGATCAAATCAAAGGAATAGATGTCTAATGAAAGCAATCGAATCACTATATTTAGAATTGCGATCGTTTTCGGTAAAGACATTAAATCAATGAAATAATCGCTGGAAATGTATTTCGATTTTTTCAAAACCGAAAGCGGAATGTACTTCGAGTACAGGTTTGTCGTTTCTGGAAGGTTAGCCATCAGTTCCCTATCGTATTCATCTAAGTCTTCGCCCAATTTATTCAAATCTTCACTTATTTCTGGATCTGTTTTTGTCTTTCCTTCTTCTTCTTCACTATCGCTATTGATGTCATCAATTGACTCATTTCCGTCAATTTCATCCATTAAGTCAATTGTCTTTTCGAAAGAGGTCTGTAAATCAATTTTAGACAACACTTCCATCAATTGTCTTCTCGATTCTTTCGAAATCTTCAATTCTTTTGCTTTATATTTGGCGTAATTTCTCGGATCTCTATATCGATCGTAGAAGACATCAAAGAAATTAAAGTTCATTTCAATTGTCGACTTCGAATCCAACTGTTTGAGAGAATCCGATTCCTCAGCCGTTCTGACCACTCCATCGCCGCCTAATTTGAAGATTGTATTGAATCCAAGAGCAGTCGAGCCGTTCTTAAATACATGCAAACAGTCTTCGACTCGATTGGTAAGTATCTGTTGGTCGCGGAAACGAGAGGCCGGATGTAGTCGACGCGTCGGTCTCTTCACATCTTCAGACTCTTCGGGAGTGAACGCGAGACCGGATTTGCGTAAATAACTGAACCAAATAAGTCGAGTAAAGTGTTTCAATTCTTTGAATTCAATCGAGTCTTCAATTAATTCAAATATTTTGTCCAATTGTTGTAAAATAATTAAATTAAACGCTTCTGTAGTCGTCCACAAGACTCCGGTCTTGCGTTGGCTCTTCCGCTTCGGTTTCCGCTTCGAAACCACTTCTCTTCCGGAATACTTCGACAAATCAATGAATGTCTGTTCGCTCTCCTGAACGAAGCCCTAAGAAGTTGAGGAATAGGACAACACGTGTTGTATTGGATATCAATCAGTCGTCGAAACAATTAACTTAACAGTAAGTATTAATTCAACGAATAATACCTGACTTTGTGTTTGGCAATAGCGGCAATAGAAGAGTCCGTTTTCTTCTTCGAATTCGTTTGATCCACATCTCAAACAATTCATTTTTAGTTATTTTATTGATTTTATTGTTTATTTTAATCAATTTATAAAATATAAACATTTTATCCGCTTTTGAATTATTTGAAAAATTGATATCAGTTTAAAATGTAAACATTTGTTTATAAATAACGTTACGTTTAATTTAAATATTTTTATACCCCTCTATATCAGTTTGTTAATATTGCTTGTCTATACATATCGATTTAATTTTAAATTGGTGATTTGCTAGAATATTCTTAATTTTAAAATTATTCTTTGTATAATATAAATGATTTAAATAATAAATTAAATATTTTAAGACAATAAAAGATAGCCGAGAAAAATAAATTAAAACGTTTATAAATTAAATTTACAAATTAACTTTAATTTTTGTTTTGTCGGAAAATGGTTATAAACATTATAAGAAATAATTTTATTTTATAAATGTTGTTAAAATTGTCTACGTTGACTTGCTTGATATTTTGCCAGTTATTAGTTTAATTTAAATATTTTAATTTGTTTATAGTTTATTAAGCATCAAGTTGATTAAATAATTTTTAATTAAATATAGTATTTAACAAATACGTGCATTTATTTTATACATTTTCAAAATTACTGTCTGTTCACAGTTAATCATATGATTTTATTTATTACTTCAGTAATTTTAATTAGTTTTACAATAAATAAAACTTTTTTCGATTATTTAAATAAGACTTTTACGACTATTTTGGAATCAAAAGATAGTCGATGTCTGAAAAGAACAGACTGTCTATTAAGTTCTCATATTATGCCTTAAGATTATTGCGCATACTTTTCAATGATTGCAACTTTCAATTTCATCAAAAATATTGTTTAAATGTTTTAAAAACTTGATTCTGTTGTTAGTCTAACACTCATTGTTTGGATAAAGATATGTTATTTATCGAAAATTTCCATTTATTTAATAGATTAATCATTAGACTTAAGACTAGGATAAGCCGATGTTTCAAAAGCGATAATCGTTTGAAAATATAAATATTATGGCTTTTTAACCTCAAAGTTAGACTTAAACCTTAGAGTTAATGAACTTCTTTTACTGTATTTTCTATTAAAAGTTTCCGATTTTCCTATTTTGAGCGCAAATTAGTTTTATATTAAGGCTTTGAAAACATGGAAGTGAGTTAACACAGAATTATCTCTTTTTGAGTTAAAATCATTTTTTAAATTGATTTTTAGACTTTTACTGAATAAGCAAATTTTTTAAACAAAAATTATATTAATTTTACATTATATTTTTTGTTTCTTCTAGAGAATAAATTATTATTATTAATCAAAGCAATTAAGACTGGCTTTACTTTAATTACGAAGAGATTTATTTATTCTTTTATTTGAAATTATGAACATTAATTAGTTTTTAATTTTTATTAATTAAGAAATAATTAATTAATAAAAATTAAACAAAATAAAAAATATTTATTAATTTTATTAAAGTTAAGTTAAAATTTTACAAAAATTTTATTAAGCAACTCGACTGATATGTTTTTTTATCTAATTAGAAAATAAATTGTAATTAAAATTTGTATAAAATATAGAATTCATAGGGAAAATCAGACAAAAATTTTCCTGATTTTTATCCCCCTCCCCTAGCATAAGGTTTTTGACGTTGAAATTTTTAAATGTTTTTGTGAGATTTTTTTTCTAAATGAGTGTTAAATTTAGTTTAAATTCAGTTAGAATAATTAAATTTGATAAAATTTCATCATAAATATATGAGTTTTTGAGTGCTTTTATTTAAAAAAAAAACTCTCCCTAATACTTATTATATCTAATATTCCTGAGCATGTTTGTTTTAAGCAGGCTTGAGTGTATAATGGAAAATGTACATTCTACTTTTTAAAAATTTATTTTAAAACTATGTTTCATCTTTCTTAATTCTCAAGTTAATTTTTAATAGTTTTGCATAAAATAAAAAATCAATAAATGTTTTGGAAAATATCGATTTAATAATTTTTAATTTACAATTAGCACGAAATGACATAAATACTGAATTACAGTACAGTTCAAATGTTGAGATATAGTTATGATAGTTTGAAATTCTTATTCACATAATATTTATAAGACATCAAAAAAAAATAATAATAAATAGATTTGAAATTTAAATAAATAAATCAAACATTTATTTGAATTTGCGTTCGTCGTGAAGAGCCGGTACCCAAAGCTGTTGTCGCGGAATGTTTAGCGAATTTATTTGGGAATTGAGTGTTGAAGACAGTATTGAAGACCACATTAGCGGTGGTATACTATATGGAGGTTCGACTGTATTCGGCTTTTCGATCACTTTATTGTCAAATCTATCAGTTTTAGCGGTGGACTTGTCGTCAGGAACGATCACTTCCTCTTCCTCCCGGTGTTCTATTTTCGGAATTCTCGATATGTCGTCAAATCTTTGAACTTCTAAGTCATTGAGAACTTCTTTTTTGTTGATTTCAATTGATTTGCTTTTAATAGACTTTTCGCAAACTTTCTGTTCATTCAAATTAACTCCAATTCCTTTCAAAGTCTTCCTATACTTCGCGCGTCTATTCTTAAACCAGACCTGAATCCGGGCTTCGGGTAAGTGAGTGAGAAGTGCTAACCGTTCGCGGGTCGAGACGTCGGGATATTGTGTTCGCGTGAAAGTGGACTCGAGAGCCGCCAACTGGTTGTGTGTGAATGCAGTCCGACTTCGCCTCTGTTTGCGGGCGTCCGAAGAAGTGGTTGCGGCCGAACCGGCAATTATGTTGAGCGTCAGATCTGCTAATCATGTAAATCGAGGCTTAGGTTAAGCTATCAAAAGCTAAATGAGTAGAACTTTGTATATATTTACAAACCATTAATAGTACTCAAAGTACTCAAAGGATTTTCGTATGGATTAATCCAACCGTTGCTGATATTAACGCCCATATAGTTCTGGTATCCGAATAGAGATGAGTTTCGATCAAACTGTGGAACTGATCCAAATTTCAACAGATTATTCGAACTGTAATAGGGATTCATTTGTGCGCTCGAGTTGTAGGCATTGAAGGATTGTGTGGACGCGAGTTGGCCTCCAGTCTGACTGACGCTCAGATCTGGTGCTGAGGCCTATATATATGCGAAGTATGTATTGAATGTAAGTTATTGTAAGATAAGTTGAATTAAAGCGGAAATTAAAGAACAATACTTAATACAAAACAAATACTCACGTGTTGTAGATATTGGTGACTAAGGTGCTGGTGCTGATACATCACTGCCGGACTGCCGGTGCTCTTAAAGCAATTAAGAGATGAAAAGCAAAAAAGAGATGCAATTACACCAAACACTTCACAATTATTTTTTAAGGTATGAATGAAATGATGTGAATGAGAGGAAAGTCGGCACAAGAATGCAGAGGAATGGGAATGGGAGTGAGGATTGGTTTGAATGTAAGTAAATTCTGGATTCGATTCCACTGTTTTTAGTCGATTTATTCCGCTCTCAATCGCTTCACATTTACAGAGGGTTTGAATCTTGAATCCTAACTGAGTTCAACTCAAAAAGCATTTTAGATTTGTTGCTATAAATCCTATTATCTTCTGAGTGAGGATTGTCAGCAAATGTATGCGTATTGTTAATGCTATTCATGGGCTATTTACACGGCTATGATGTGCTGCACCAGCCTATAAGTGCTGTGCTGTATATACATGTATGTATACCCATCTCCACATACCATCTCTAACATGCATTAGAAATAGTGAGAAAAGAAAGCCTCTTATAGACCCGTTTTTGTTTGTTCATTAAACAAATCGCTTTCCCCTTCGCTATCATACAGTGTTTGCATTTCTCCAAACTCTCGCAAATCCCTAATATCCTTAATCCGCAAAATGAGCGCTTAATGCACTCAACACTTCAACCGATTCGTATTAATGTACTCAGTCTTAGAACAGAACAACAGAACAACTGGAGAACCAATAGCACCAATAACTCCCATTTATCCAATTTAATGCATTTATAAGTTGCACTCTATTGGAACGCCATTGCATTGATCGCATTATCGCATTCGTCACAGGTGTTACCCGAAGGAATGCAACATGCTACTGTACAGACTGTACA
>JAQFXP010002420.1:0-15225 GCA_034693685.1 Belba bartosi
GCTCTTCCATACCAGACATGCGGCGTCAGTGACCGCTCCGTAAACCAGTGGATACGGTATGAATGCTTTGGATTAAAGTTTAATAATTCAATCATTGTATATTTAACAATTGTTCTTGTAAATATTACCAAATATACACAGAAATGCTCCAGTTAGACCAATAGAAAAACTTTTGTCTCTTGGATCAACTATTCTGTAAATTAATACGTATTAGCATGTGTAATTTTATATTTTGTGGGTTTAGGTGTGTTTTAATACCTAAAAGATATGATACTATTACCAGATTTGGCTAAATTTCCCACAATATTACTAATGCCTAATAATGTTATATAAAAATCGAAATTATTTCCGCAATTGGTTTCACAATAGCCTTCAGTCGCCGGTCCGGACAAACACTTGCAGTTCGAGTATTGCTATTAAAAAAAATATTTATTTAATAAAAATATTTTAAATTTTGTTTTTAATTTTCAAACATTATTTGTGAGCGAATCGGGTGAACAACCGGCAAAACAGGGCGAGAAGTAATTGGTCTGATTGTCGGGACCACAGATCGGTTGAAACACTCTTTCCGTACAAAAGCAGTTGTCGTTACACATCGACTCACTCGAAAAGCTGCATGGTGATATTTAAATGTAATTTATTTTAGATTGTTTAAATTAAATATCAAACAATTAATTTATTAATTAAATACCCTGTATCTGTTTGTATTCCGGCAAACTGTGTAGCAGGACAACCCAGAAATAACGCCGCAAATAAGCCAGTTGCTCCAATCATTTCAACAATAGTAATAAATGACGTCAAAACTCTAGGGCCCGGTTGGAATTGGCGTATAAATAAACCGCCAAGCAAGATGCCAATTGCAGCCGGAACAATACCAACAGCACCTATAATTATTAAATATAAAAAATAAATTACGTTCTATATAAATAAGAAAAAATAAATTTACCCGAGAACAAATTTGCAGCTGAAGCTGACTTTTTATACTGCGTTTCAATATATTTAGCTTTAAATGTCACGTAACCCAAAATAGCCAAAAGTCGACAAATAGTTCCGATGACATAACACATATAAATAGGATTTTTCAACAATCGTTTCACTCTTTGCCAAATGCCTTATTGTCAAATATAAAATAAATAAATAATTATTTTAAATTGATTTTTTACCTGGATCCAATAAAGTCTTATTTTGTCTTGTTACATTTAACTTATGTCTGCCGTTAGTTGTTATATGACTTACTGTAGTTTTTAATTCACGCGGGAACAAAAAAATTGGCAAGGCAGTTACTATAATACCAGTTCCTAAAACTACAAAACCTATCCACCAAGCACCAATCCATCTTGGATCTTTTATGTCTTCAATGCCAGGATTGACTTGACAAAATTAATTTATTTATTATAATTTTAAAACAATAATAAGCATTAAATTCTAATATTAACATACTAAATGGATTTTCATAAAAGCGCAAACACAGCCCCGAGAGTAGAAAACCGAGTGTCGGCCCACACAGTCGTATTACGCCTGAGAAACCTTTTAAAAAATATAATTTAAAATTACATCAAATTAGCTTAATAAAATAAAAATATAATTTTGTTAAAAATACTTTTAAAAAAGTTTAATGCTCTTTTTACGATTTAATTTATATACTGTAACTATTTAATTTAGAAAATAAAAATTGCTAAATATTTTATCAAAATAAAAAATTTATACAATTTATTAATAAAATAAAATTTCTACAATAATTAAAATTAAATTTTAAAAAAGCAACAAGCATATACTTATATATAGCGCTGAGTCTCTCTTCTTAACGCTGTCGTCAACAAACGGTATACCAATGGCAAAGAAAGCGGAAGAGCCGACACCATTCAAGGCCATTGATAGGCACAGAAAAAATACGGCGGGGATTACGGTACTTGAATTGGTATTATCTTTACAACCCTCATCGCTACCTCTATTAGCATTGCAATATTCAACCGTTTTATTTGAACTATAAGTGTCCTTGAGTAATTCGTTTTTTTTACCAAGTAAATGTACACCCGGACCATAAATAAAATACGGCAGAGCTGCAAAATAAAGACCAATGCCGACAATTACCTGGCTAATTCCAATCATACGTGGTCTATGTATTTTATTAGCTAGATAGCCAAATACTGGAAAAAATATTAATTCCATAAAATTGTCACAAATTAATATGAGCCCGGTCAGTTTGCTGCCAAATGCATATCTCTTTTCCAACGTGGTCACGCTCGCAATCATGTACATATAAGATGCACTTTGTATCATGGTAGTTATGCCCACTATAAACAAGAACGTTTTGGCTGTAGCCATGCCTTGAATCCAATTTGGCCGCCACGTGCCGATGCCACATATGTTCTCATTTGAATGTTCCGGGGTTGCTCTTATTGGCCGATGTTTGTTTTTCATTTTTTATATATTTTTAAATAATTTTACAACTTGTACAATTTAAGCAAAAAATATATTTATTATTAGTTATTTTTATAACTGTTTAAAATTAATAGATATTAAACTAAAAAATTTGTCCTTCACACTTTCACGTTGTTGACTGCAGTTTACTCTAAGGATAAAACCTATCATTCATAACATTTTGGTTTATTTATATTTTATTTACTGATAATTATTATTTTTTATTTCATTTTAAATTACGGTTTATATGCAATTTGTTTTTTGAAAATATTATTTTTGTAAACATTAAATGTAAATATTTTTGCATTTTAAAATTGAAATTTTGCTAGATTGATTTGTTTATTTAAGAAAAATTTATTTTATAAATTACAATATATAACAACATTATAATATGTTAGAATTGCATACGTTTATATTTACATCTATATTTGGTTATTTCAATCAGTTAACTAGTTTAATCCTTGAGATATTAACAATGGTATATTTTTAGATTTTAAACAATTTAACAAGCTTATCAGTTGTGTTCCAATTAATTGATAATATAATTGTGTTTAAGAATTTGTACTGATTATTTAATTTATAAAACATTATAATATCTTAATGTATATTTAAAAAATACAATAGAGCATATTTATAACAACAATTTTATTTAAGTAAAAAATTATTAGTAAAACATATTTTGATATATTTTAACGTAAGACAGTCTAGCTTGTTTTTACTATTTATAGATGTTTATCGTTGACCACTTAATAATCTATTAGAACATTTTGAGGAATTAAAAACCTACTAAATTGATTTTAGCCGTAATAATGAGTTTTTTTATTTCTATTGTTTATACATAGTAAAACAAGTTTTTTAGAAATCACTAGCAAAATAGCCAAACCATGTGAGCAGCTCTTGGATGCAAACAATAACGGATTAGTATATAAGTATCCGATATCACACATAATATTGCAAATCCATTGGTTGTGTAATTGGTATTGATAATAAAAATCTCAAAACTGTGCCAACTGTGCAATACTGACTGCAATTATTTGCAATTTGTTTTTGTGTTTAGATCCGTATTCATCAGTATTTCGCGCATAACTAACAAATGTCTTCTCAATTAGTGTTACGACTCTATCGATGGCAACACTTTCATCACTCGATTTATCTTTATATGCACTGAATCTCTTATTTAAATTTAATCACTTTATTGAATACAATTTTTAAAATGAATTTAATCGTTTAATAAAGTGACCGAGAAGGTCGGCCAATTTAAGATAAATGAGGGAAGGCATTTTTTCAATATACATAGTTTTTAATTGACATACAACTCATAAACAATTGTTAATAACTAAAAATGCATTAATAGCTAAATATTGTGTTAGATCATTTCCGAAATTTTAAGAAATAGCATTGAAAGCATTGCAATTATCTGTTAATTAATTTTTATTAAAAAATTTTAAACTTTTAAAAAATAATTTTCTTTACTTACTTCATAACAACGAAAATAATTAATAGTAAACAACGAATAACACGAAAATCCAACTCTTTTTACAGCTATTTGTTCTATCATTGACTGCAACTATAAATATATACAGTAATTAAAAATTAAACAAATTATAAATATATAAATATAAATTTAACATGCTAAATATAAAGAGTTAACTTACTTTGAATCTGATTATTAATAAGACATTTCTTTTTATATTTAAATTTGAAAATTGTTTTACATATAATTGATTAAAAATTTTATGCATTTTATTCGCTTCAGAATTAACTGACGAAGCCGTGAATATTATAAATAACAACATTAACGTAATAGTAGTAAAAACATAAATAAAAATTAATCTAATAAATAAATCCATCGGTGAATATACACAAACATTCGGTTATAAGCCGGTCGGCTATTAGTAAAATCGGCTATAAGTAAACGTTTTTATAAGCACCGGCAGCTTCTATGGGACTGATAATGTTAAAGGCTTCGGTTATAAGTAAATCGCTTATAAGTAACAATCGTTTATAAGTCATTGGTTTTCAATACACGCATAGAATAGTTAGTATTTGCTTATAAGTAAAAACTGTATCAAATTTTAAAATAATTGAAAACAATGTTTGTTTATAAAGTACTGTTTAATCAAATGTTGTATAATTAACAAAATGTCGGTTAAATATAAACGTAAATCGATTTCTTTAGAAACAAAATATAAAATAATTAAATTAATAGAAGAAAAACATTCAAATGAAGACATTTATCGAGAATTTCCGGACATCAAGTGTCACAACATTTCGAAAATTATTAAAAATAAAGACAAATATATTGCCGAATATGAGAGCACTTCTTCAGTGAGTGTCAAAAAACTAAGAAAAGGAAAATATCCGGAAATCGAAACGAAATTAATTGAATTTATAAGTAATGGCAATACAATTGGATTACCGATCGGATCAGTGCTATTGAAGGAAAAGGCGAATCAAATCGCAAAAGAATTGTTAATAAATGAATTCAAAGCCGACGACAGCTTTATCTCACGTTTTAAAAAACGTAATTCAATTGTTTTTGAAAAAATTCGCGGAGACTCGGGAGGGGTCTCAGAGACCGTAACAAATGACTGGATTCAACAAAAACTACCGGAAATGTTGAAAGACTTTAAACCTGAAGACGTTTTTAATGGCGACGAGTTTGGGCTGTTTTGGCGTCTATTGCCGAATAAGACTTATAAAGTGAAAGGAAATAAGTTTCGAAATGGGAAACAAAGTAAAGAAAGAATATCTGTTTTTGTTTGTGCGAATATGACAGGCTCTGAAAAACTGAAATTAATAGTTATCGGAAAGGCCAAAGAGCCTAGATGCTTCAGAGGAAAGCAAAAAGTTCCTGTTATTTATCGCTACAATGAGAAGTCTTGGATGAAAAGTGAAATTTTTATACAATTTCTCAAACGGTTTGATTTGGATATGAAAAAAACAAATCGAAAAGTGGCGCTGATTGTAGATAACTGTCCGTCACATCCGTTTATAGCTCTGAATAACGTGAAGTTAATTTTTTTACCTCCAAATACAACTTCAGTTTTGCAACCCATGGATATGGGAGTAATTCATTTAATTAAAACCAAATACAGAGTAAAAATCGCTCGAAAACTATTGGCTTTAATTGAAGTGAAATCTAACCCTTCGGTCAAAGATATCGATTTATACGACTCTATAATTATGCTTAAAAAGTCTTGGGATGAGGTCTCCGCTGATTCAATTAGAAATTGTTTCATAAGAAGCGGTTTTAGTTTTGAATCAACTGTTGAAACACATAATGAAATATCAGTCGACACAGAAGAAGACATAGATTTTAATTGGAATGAATTGACTGACAATATGTTAATAAATGGAATGATATTTAATGATTATGTTGGCGCCGATGACGGACTCATTACTACTGAACCACTGCAAACATCTATTGAATCAAATGATCAACAATTAAATGAATTATTAGACGATAGCGAAGAAGAATCAGAAATAAGTTTTAATAATAATGAAGAACCGGTTAAACTAATTGAAGCAATGAATGCAATTTCAACACTTCGTAAATATTTCTACCAAAATGATGGGAATATTGAGAGTAGTCTTGAAATGATTGACAAAATTGAAACAAATGTTTTGAAATATAAAACCAATACTAAACAAAAATTGATTACTGATTACTATTCTTAATTATCAATTATTATGTACCCAAAATATTGTTTAATTAAATTAAATTTTATTAATTTTTTGAGTTACTATGTTTTCGGATATAAGTAAAATCGGATATAAGTCAATGAATTTGAATTCACCGATCATTTACTTATAAGCGAATGTTTGTGTATTTCCATTTTGTTTTATTAAAAATCAAATTTGCATTTTAATTTTTTATATCATAAAGATATTTGTTCATGTTCCGGACTTTTCACGCGCATATTATTTATTGGTACGCTTTGTGGGCCCTATTTATTAATGTAAAATAATACTAAAATATTATACCTAAAAATATTATAAATAATATTATACTAAATATATTAACAAAGTTCATTTTGACTCAAGCAAAAATATTAAATTTTAATTATAAAAAATATCGTTTATCAATTAAATAAATTTAAATTACATTTGTTTTTATAGCAAGTAAAATTAAAATAAACATTTTATTGTATAAGATACTGTCGTTTAGGTGCAATTTCTAATTGTTATATTATTTAAGAAATTCGAATTTGCGAGATTGCAAACCGTGTACTATTAGTTTTAATAAAACACAGTAAACAATTTATTTATATTAATATAAAATCTACAAAATAGATAACATTCTGTTTAAAATTTTTAATTTAATTTAAGGCAAATTTTAATCGTTCTAAACATATTCAGTTAGGCTGGAGTAGTTGTCAATACGTTCGAATGTAGTTAAATCTATCTAGCTATCTGGTAGTGGGTTTAAACCCCGTCTGAACTAATTATTTTTTTAAAAAGTTTAATAGGGTTTGTGGGACAATACGACAGTCGTTTATTGGTAATGTACGAGAGGTTAAGCCACAAACTAACTATCGAACGAATTGATAAACTCTTCACTTGTTTTGGCTATAAGTTTGCATTAATTTCAATATTACGTAAACTTAAATATATTTTTAATTCAATTAATTTCAAGAATTGAGTCAATCCATGCATTAGAGCATTAAATAAATTTTGCAAAACATCTTTTGTTAAAAAAATATTGATATATTTGAGAATATTTTTATAGTACTGTAATTAACAAATAATTCAAAATTATTTAAGTCTTCATTTCTAAAAATAAACTCAAATTTTTGCAATTTTTTGCCAAAACTTCATTCGAGATCTAATCGAAAACAGTCGACAACTCATTTACAAACAATTGCTTTAAATTTGGACTCATTTTGACAATTGTTTTACTGATTTAAAAATTATATTCAAATATAAAATGAATTGATTTTAACTTTTGGGCGAATAAATCGTTTAATTGTTTCTTCGTTTAAATCATTGAATTGAAACACAATTTCCGTTAAATTATTACAATATTTAACAATCGATTCAATTATTTCAGAAATTGAAATAATAATTGAATTAATTTTTTTACATTTCTTTAGTATTGATTCAAATACAGCAAAACTGATAACTCGATTAGTTTCATACAATTTGTTGATAATTACGTTTAATTCGTATTGTTTTGTGAATATTATTCTTCGCCACTGTTTGGACACCAATTCAATCCTTACTTTCAACTCAATCGGCAAATACTGTAAGACTTCTTCGCATAAGTCGTCACCAAATCTCTCGAAACTGTCTTTACTATACATTTCACTAATTGTTTAAACTTTTAATTTGTGTTTAAATTAATTTAATTGCAAAACAACTAAACACTTAACGCAAACACAAAAATCGGTTTCAATATAATGTCAAACATTTTTGTGTTAAACACTGAAAACACTATTAAATAAAAACACTTTAGTTTTGATTAAACAATTACTGCTTTAAACTATAGGGCATTTACTTCAATCTGGAACCAGTCCCTTATCAGTTGTATTTGCATTGAAGATTATTTTAGGTATTTTACTGCTGATGCATTTCAGCACATGACTTGAAAATTTTTTTGGAATTTATTTCTCAGCACAAATTAATTTTGAGTATAAATTTAATTTTAATAATTAGGTATATGTTAAATAATGCCTCAAAGATACTCAATTAAAGATCGTGTTTGGCCAAGTAACAAATTAGATTTAATTGAAAAAATTAAATTAGGTTTTTCGCATATCACACCGTTAATGCTACATAATGTTAGAATTGAATTTGAAAGTAGATGTAGAAAATGTATTACACTTAATGGTGAACAGATTACTAAATAATTTTTAAATATTTTGTAACATTTTTGCTTTATTTTATTTTTTAATAAATTGAATTTTTAAACAAAAATATTTTCCCGGATAATTATTTTGGTGCTAATGTATATATTACTCAGCTGACAACTGTTTGAAATAAACTTTAATGCAAAAACAACAGCTGATTAACTAGTTTTAAATTTAAGTAAATACAAGAACAATGAGAGTGAGTGTCAGAACTCATAAATAATTGCCATTTATAGGCTATTGTTAGTCATTAAATAAAATAACGATTAATATAAATCTGATTTAAATCCGAAATATCTTATCTTTTAAAGTAAACAAAATTATAAACACAATAACTATTTCCGGAATTGCTAAAAGCAAATCATTCGATATGTTGAACAGATAAACAAATTCAAACTAAACTTTAATATTGGAAACAACTTATTAAACAGTAAGAGACGACAATAAATAATTTAATATAAAGAGTGACCAGAAATTATTTGTGCAGTTATTCCCAGAATTCTTAACTTATGATTTCTAAAGGGCTTTAATCTCTCAAATCAAATATATATCTCTTATCAAATAAGTAGCATAAGATTGGAATTTCAATAACAATATTTACTCTAATTTTAGTGTTCTTTGAATAAAGTTAAAAATATCTAAATAATGGGTAAAAATCCACTTATTATTGAAGAAAATAAAAGATATAGTAAAATGGTATATTGAAATAAAAAGTGATAATAAAGTAAAAAATAAATATAAATTTGTAAATGAAAACTATGAATTAAAATATCAAAAAGTGTCTCCAACCAAAAATGCAATTTTATATAATGTTAATAATTTTAATAAATTTGGTTCAGTAAATAATAAATGTAAAAATACGGCCCACTAAAAAACAGTGTTAGTTGAATCAAATATAGAAAAAATAAAAAATATTGTTTAGTGGTTTAGGAAAAAGTGTTTGCAATATTGCAGTAAAAACTAATATTAAACGGGAATCTGTGCGTTTAATTTTAAAAAATGAATTAAAGTTTTTTCCCTACAAAGTGCAAATAATGCAAAAAATTTCTGAAAATTCATTTCAGAAAAGATTAGATTTTTGTAATAAAGTAATAGAAAAACTGCAAATAAATATTAATTATTTTAAAAATGTGTGGTTTAGTGACAAAAGTCACTTTTATTTGAATGGATATTGCAATAAGAAAAAAAATTTGCGTATTTGGGGAACTAAAAAACCCGAAGTATTTATTGAGAAATCATCTCATTCTCGATATACTACAGTTTGGTGCGCAATTTCGGCTCAAGGGCTTATTGGTAATATATTTATTAAAATATAAACCAAACTCTAATAGAATGCAATGTAAATCATATCTCAGTTTTATTTTTAGAACCATATTTTTTTAAAGATTCCTATCAACAAAGGGTTACTGTAAATCAATTAAACTATTAAAATATGATCTATTAAAATATGATCAATAGGTAACACCAAAAGTAATTTCCGAACTAAATTTAACTGTAATTTATTTAACTACAATTTTATTTCTGAAAAAGATAAGATACCTATTTTATAGCACCACTATTATAGATTTTGTTATTAAAATATAAACTTTATTCATTAATTCTATTATGGTTAAATTTGCAATTATATTAATATTATGTTTTTCAGAAGTGCAATTTTAGTGACTTTTAAGTAATTTATAAGTTATAAAAGTATTTAGTGTGTATTTAGTGGCCACTTTTAATGGACGTCTAATTTGACATTTTAAAACTATTTGCATATAAACAAATATTGATTAAATGTCCAATGCAAAAACCACACTTTAATAATTTAATATAAAATTTTTAAAAAAGCAACTCTGCTAATATTCAAAGAATACCGGTAAATTTTATATATTTTAATGGCCAAAATTAGAAAAAAAAAATTACTATAATTTGTGCTAACTTTAATTAAATTATCTAAATATTGCTTAAATCTTATTTTAATTAAGTTAATTTTTGTCATATATAACCAGTATATAACTATGTTCTTTGAAATCTTATAAGTTACTTTTGACTACTTGTTTAACCATTTAATTTTACAATTTTTATTATATAATAAAGTTCAATACCTAGTCTAACTATTAATTGAGTTTTTTACGTAATTTTAACATTTTCCTAATATTCTAAAAATATAAATTTTTAGTTAAAATAAATTAAATGAATGCATTCTTTAAAATTAAAGGAAAATTTTATCACAAATTTTCTAATAACCTCTTTGACTGGCTGTCACCCAATTTTTCCTAATCTCAAAAGTCCTAAATCACAAAAATCTTAAAAAGTTTTTATATTTTATTATTTACTAATTCAATTAAATATAAATTAATATACAACTAGAGAAACAATTATTTATTTTATAAAAGTGTTAATCTATTTATAATTTAAAAATAATTTATTAATTATAAATTATTAATACTTTTAGCTTAAAATATATCAAAATCGTATAATTAACAATAATTTTAATATAAAATGCTAGAACAATTAAGCTAATTAAGGCAATTAAATATGTTTGCAGAAAAGCTTTCACTTTAATCATTGCATACTGATTACATATATTATTGTAACTGAATTAAAACTAATAAATTTACAACCACATTATAAATGTTTAATGATCTAATTTATTTTTATTTTTTAGAAAATTTGGGATTTGTCATATATTATTAAAAATTTTGGGATTAAGTTCTTTTGCAACAAAAATTTTAAAATTTATGTAAATAATAATTTTGGGAATTAGGAAAAATGGGGTTGAACGCTTTGATTGTAATCTTATTAAAAGAATTTGATTTCAGAACATATAATATGTTTGGATTAATTTTTGGCAAAATTCATTCATTTTTTAGCAAAATGTATTTAGGCTATTTGGTGTGCAGGCAAATAAATTTTTCAATTAATTTAAAATTGCAAGTCTTTTAAAATCAAGTTAAATAAAGTAATATCAGTTCAAATTGTCCACAAATGTGTCACCTTTTTGTCAAATTTACCAGATTACATTTTCAATACATATCTGGACTTATATAAAATTTAAACAATTATTTAATTAAAAATAATAATTTTAATATTAATTTTTTTTTAATTTTAAAATAAAATTTTTTTATTATTAAATAAAATGGATTAAATATTTTATATACTAGATCTTTTAAAAAATAAACTTGCCCAAATGCTCACTTGCCCGAATTCTCACTTGTCCTAATCCTCACTTGCCCTAATGCTCACGTGCTCTAAGAAAATAAAATTATAATAATTTAATAATAAGGCAAAATCAACAAAACAATATTAAATATCAATTTGTAATCAAATAAATTTAAGTTTAATTTTTAACAAATAGTTTATTTTTACATATGTTTTAAAAAACAAATTAAAAAAATTTCTTAAGCAGTTATTAGAAAAACATTTTAACTTTTAAAATAAAATTGCAATAGAATTTAGGCAAATGAATTTATTAAATTAAGTAATTGGTTTATTTGCTTAATAATAATAAATTTTTTTAATAATAATTTTATTTCGCTTTTATTTAACTTATTTGCCAATATAAATTATAAAACTTTAAATGTTTAAGATTGTTTTTTCTGTATAAAAAAATATATTTAGCAAATAATTTTATGAAAAAACATTTTCTTTTTTAAATTGCAAAATTTATATTTAATTGTGGATATGATTAAAAGTATATACAATAGAAAATATATAATTATTTCATAAAATTTTTTAATGTTTCGCACAAAAGAATAAAAAGTGATCTTGGAATAAATCGATTGCTATATATTCCTGGTAGTTCCCAATTACAATTTGTGCTAGCTACAATTGAATAATTTTTTGCAAATTGTTTCCAACTACTTTGAAATGCTTCGACATGAATAATTATATATTTTGTTGATACTGATAAGATATCAGATAGTTCTTTAAAATATCTTTCTATAAAACTAAAAATAATAATTTATTTTTTAACTTATATTTATTTATTTTAATTTACCATGCTACAGTTGACATTGATATTTTTGTACCGGGTGCTACTGCGGCTAACATGCTATTTTTGTAGTTTTTTCGCAAAGCTTTCAGCTCTTCGTGTCGGTAAATGAGATTTTTAAAAAATTGCATATATTCATTCGTTACAATATTGGTGCAAAATATGGTTAGTTTTTTTGATAAACTTTTTAAATTCCAACTAGTAATAAATTCTACAGCTGGTTTATTATCAGCATAGTAATTTAAAATAAATTTTTCTAAACTCTCTGCTAAAGCAGGCCTTAAAAAATAATTTTACATTAAATAATTAAAATAAATACACATTATACATTTAAAGAAAGAGTGTATAATACAAGCATTGTAAAGAGGGTGATCATTAAAAAATTTCCTTTAATTTGGAAAAATTTGGATTTATCCCCCCCCCCTCCTCTAGAATTTTGTCCGCGAAAAGGTACCCTTTTAATTTTTTGGAGTTTTTGCTAAATCCGGTTTAAATCCAGTTAAATTAACTAAATTTAGTTTAAATTTAGTTAAATTAGAAAAAATTTCATCATAAATATATGGGTTTTTTGAGCGTTTTTGGAAAAATCCTTCTTCTGATCTAACCTAAATTTTAAACAAAATTTTAGAAAAAAATTTCAAACTGATCCCCTTTCTGGATTGGTCTACCTTTACAATTCCTAATATAATATTTTCTTATAATATTTTAAAACCAAATAATAAAATATAAATATGCCATTTTAAAAAAATTATTTTTGCTAATCTTCTTAATTTAAATTACTGCATAAAACTAATTTTGTTAAACAATAAAATATTTGTATATTTACCATGCAAGTTTATATCTGATTTTAGTAATTCTAATTTGAAATAAATAATTTAATAATTAATTAATTAAACTAAAATAAATTATTTTAAAATTCAACTATACTCACGATTGACAAAACATTTTCAACATAGGCTCATTCCGGGATTGCACTATAAAATCTTCATCGCCATATGAAACCCAAAGTGCTAAAGTATTATCTGCAGATTCTAGTGTCCATTTACAATTTGTACAAACAACTAGTATATTTAAATTTTTTAATTGATTAAATTAATATTAAATATGTTTTTTTAACAGTAATTGCAAAACTTACAAAATAACACAAATAATATAAATTTAAGCATTGTAAATTATTTGAATAGTATTTTTAAAAATAAAATTTTGTCAATAATAACAACAGATGTTTTAAAAATGAATATATTTGATTATTTAAATAAAATTATGTAATCTAACATGCAGGTGTTGTTTAAATTAAATAAGTATTGAACGAATATTCGGTAAAGTTTTTTATAATACATTTGTGAAAAAATGTATATATACTGTAGTTTTACCATATTTTTTTACCTTCGCGGCTATTCTCTTATCATAATAGCGAGAAAAAAAATTAGATTTGAGCTCTTATTATAACAGCATAAAACATTTTAATTTCTTTACATACAACGGAAAAAATTCAATCTTTTTATTGTAATAGCGAAAAAATTTGAATTCTTTTATTAACAACGCGAGAAAATTTAAAAGTTTTTAAAAATAACATGGAAATTAATTATTGTTTGTTAATAGCAAGAAAGTTTTTAGTTACAATACTTACCTCGGAAAAAATTTGATCCTTTTTATTAAAATCGGAAAAACATTTACAGCTTAATTTTGACTATTACTGCTGACTTTTGACTTTTACTGCTAAATTTTGGATGTTGATATTTGTTTATTAGCAACAAAATTTTAAGAAAGTAAAGATAAAAAATATTTTGTACTATTCCATTTACAGGTTTACAAGATATTAAGTTAAAGGACTTTAAATTGATTAAAAACTATTATAAATTACATTAATTACTTCGAGTCATATATCAAAATGTTTGTTATGATAAACAAAATCATTTAAAAAACAATAAATAGTTTTGTCAACAATAATAGCGCCGCGACTGAGTCTTGAAGTTTAGGCTAAGATTAAAGTGTTTTCAGAGCTTCGGTGGTCTTATTCAGTGATAATTAAATATTTTAAAAATCAGAAAATTAATATAAATTTAAGTAAAATATCTAAGATTAAAAATAATAGTGAAAATTATTAAAATGTTATAAATAAAGTCGAAATCAGAGGCCGAAAATGTGTATTAAATAAGTCAAAGTTATTGTCACTAAAGAAAATGACCGAAAATCCAAATCCAGTGACGCAGAAAGTTATGGTTAAACGGCTGAACACAAGCCAACAAGTAATCAGTTATCAAATCAACAAAGTTTTAGACAAAAAGTTAGTCAAAAAACCGAAAGAACAGGCATTGAGTGCAAAAGCAGTGGAAAAACGGTACCGTCGGTCGTGGCCTCTATATCGAACATTGAGAGGTCAGAGATGGACAAAAGTTATAACCTCTGATAAGGCATTGTTTAATTTTGACAATACAAACGGCAAAACAAAAATGCAATATTGTTCAAGAGGTCAAAACAAGTCAACACTTGAGACGTCAACCCATAGTTTGCACCCAAAAGGTGTAATGGTTTGTATCTGGATTTCGGCAAATGGTTGCACCAAAGTCCGGTTTGTGAAGGCGGGAGCGAAGGTCAACTCTGACTACTATATTGCTATAATCAAATTTTATAGCACTTCTACTATTTTACAAACTAATTTTTTCTGCATTTTTCTTTTAGCAAAAAAATTTAATACGTTATTATAATAAACGATTAACCGAAACTTTAAACCTAAAATTAAAAGCGATTAAAATTAATCTGCTACTATAATAAGCGATTCACCTCAACGAAGGGGGGTGGAGGGGGGAGATAAAAACATAACCAAACTATATATACAATTTTTCCGAAAATGTATTAAAAATCATTAAAATAAAAAAACATAACCATAATATACTTAAACATACTAAAATTCGAGAGAGAGAGAGAAAGAGAAAGAAAGAGAGAGAGAGAGAGAGAGAGAGAGAGAGAGAGAGA
>JAQFXP010002421.1:0-15224 GCA_034693685.1 Belba bartosi
TTATCATAAATATATAAGTTTTTTGAGCGTTTTTGGAAAAATCCCTCCTCTGATCCCCCCTAGGTTTTTGGCCAAAAATTTTGGAAAATCCTGATCCCCTTGATCGGCCGACCTTCTCGATCTCTGGTGTATATAAGTAATGAAATAACAAAAATTAATTATTTTAAAGAACGCTTTGTTTTAATACAAAACACTCAAATTAAAAGTTTCAATGCAATCAATAACTAACATGCGAATATTATATTAAAATAAAAAATTTTACAAATGATTCAAAATAATCTCAGATTAAATAAATAAATATTTAATTCAGAAATTTAGAGACAACTAATTTGCAGATAAGAGTCGGCAATACCAACCGAATGAAAGGCGATGACTACGAGATAGCCGACATTTCAATGCACCCGCGCTTTAATGCCGACCAAATGCTTAATTCCGACATTTGTTTATTGAAAACATCGAAACCAATTAATATCACACATAGCGTACTACCCATTTGTTTGCCGTCAATCATGTACTCAAAGCCTGTATCTAAAAGGCTAACAGTTGTGGGTTGGGGCCGAGTTGAGCCCAAACCTATCGACCCTCACCAAAAAAGAAAAAAGTTGCCTGCTTTCTTGCAGGAAGTTGAATTAGACGTTACTTCACCTCAAAAATGTCTGAAAATTTTTAAAAAGAAAAAATTTAAGATTTATAAATCTCAGATTTGTGCTTGGACTAAGAGCAAAGATGCATGTCAGGTCTGATTTAAACTAGTTGATTTCTTTACTTTTAAAATTTACCTTGTTAATTCAGGGTGATTCTGGAGGACCCGCTATAGAAATTGTACATGGTAATTTAAGTAGAGTACAAAATTAAACTTACACAATTTGATATCTCGGAAAAGTGATTGGAATTTATCTGATTTTAAACTAATGTCACTATTTTAAATTGGTTTTTATTTTTATCAATGAGTTAATTACAAAACGCCAAAAATATTTAAATTTAAACAATTAACAAAATATTAAACATTGAACTATATAAACCCAATAAATTTCAACTGTAAAGTGCAAAGTTTTATATATAAACAAAATAAAACTGACCAGTTAGAAATAAAAATCAAGTTTAAAAAATGAAATTAATTTAAAATTAGAAACAGTCCAGTCACTTTTCCAGGACATTAAATTGGCTGGTTTTGGTTTTGTTCTGTATGTTGATTTAAACTCCACTGTTAAATTAATTTGATATTTTATTTTTCATCAATTTTAAATAAATGCATAAGTAGGTCGGGCAACATTAGTTGGCATTGTTTCATATGGCATCAGTTGTGCCGGTAATAAAATACAGAATAAATATTTATAATAAAATTTTTAATAAATTAAAATATTTTCTCAGATAATACATACCCAGGAGTTTATACAAAAGTTTCATATTTTTTAAACTGGATCAAGAAAACAATTGAAGATCAATGAAATATTTGTGAAATAACAAGTTATAACAAACATGTGGGTTTGACCGAAATTAGATATATATTAATAGACAATATTTAAGCCGGTTATTTTTTAGTTTTTTCAACTATAACTCATTATGGCTCTGTTTGTTGATTCTTCCGGCAATAGATATGTTTTATTTTGCATTAAACAAAAAAAAAGATTTTTTGTTTAAATAAAACACATTTTATTGTTTATATAATTTATTTTTTAAACTTATCATTAATAATTAACTACAAATCATCTTTAAAAAAAATCAATTTATCATATTTTGTTTGAAATTTAAAATCATGTATATTAGGATTAGTCAAGATATACCCGTGACTTTTAAAATTTGGCAATAGCTTTTTTGAGTTTTAGCCAAAAAATAGCTCTTTATTTTTTGCAGTCCGCCAAAAGTTGCCTGCAAATTTTGTAAGTTTATCCTTTATCAAACTTAGAAAATATTTTTTCAATTGTTGCTAAATCCAGTTAAATTAATTAAATTTAGTTTAAATTATCAAATTAAATTGCAAAATGGCAAAAATATTCTTGCTATTTTACCGCTGGCCATGTCTCTGACTCGGCCAATCTTGGCTGACCCTGATAAAACTCATTTATAAATTAAGCTAAATTAACAATTTCTAAAACGTAATATAAATAAATTGATCAACCATTAAATATCTAATTTTTAAAATAAATTTAGTTTATTTTGTTATTATAATTATTAAACCAATGCATAAATAATTTGCAATTATTTACTGAATAAATAAGTTCTTAGTAAATAGGTCAGAAATAATTAATGAGGAAATAGTGTTTATACTTAATGCTAAAGTTTATTGTTTAAATAATAATAAAATTTTAACTTATACTTTTTAACAAGAAAAACTTTGTCCTGCATTAATTTTTAAAAATAGAATTATTTTTTATTATAAAACTTTGTTTTAGTATTTATTTATTTATTTAAAGTGAAATAATTAAAGTATAAATTTATATTAATTTATTATAATAATTTTATGTAAATTTTTAATTAGAAAAAAATTTAATTAATTTTTATAATATAGATAAAATTTAAGAAACTATTACATTTCTATGTGTGTTTTAAATAAATATTTTAAAAATATTAAAACTATTTTTATCATTAATTTTTTATAGTAATATTGATAAAACCTAAAAAATACAATCAATCAAAAAACTATGTATATTAAAAATTTTAATTTATCATCTGTAAAGCTTTTAATTGTAATTTTATTTTTATAGAGATATAAAAAAGTGATTTATAATCTAAAATTACAATTAATCGTTAAATGCTTTTCCTGTGATTTAAATAAATTTTTTTTCAAACGGTAATATTTTCCATTTTTTTCCAATCAAAATAAATTAAGATTTAATCAGATTTTCTATTGGGGTTATAATTATTCATAGGATTTCCATCTTAAAAAATAAAGAATTTCCAATTGTTTTACTTTCTTAGCTTTGGTTTCTTAAAATTTTTGTTTATTTTTATAATAACAATAAAACAATAGAAATAAAAAGCATTTCTAACTTATGTAGGCTTTTAGTAAGTTTTGATAATTGATTGACAAAAATGTTTTCTTTTAATAAAGTTTTTAGCATTAGTTGAAAATAAAGATTAAAACAAAAATTATTTTTTTGCTTAAAATAATCGTAAAATCTTGAGAAATCGAAAAAAGTTTGAAATAATAAAATTCAAAATTCGGGACAAGAGCTATAGGTCCTTGAGTTTCAACTACTTTATGTGAACTGTATTCGAGATTAATTGAAATTTAAAGGTAAGAAAAATATATTAATTATATTTTTACTACAAAACTTGTAAGAACTATCAGTAAATTAAATCAAAAATATCTAATTTATGTGTGAAAGCTCTTAGAAAGGAAAAAAAAGTAAAAATAAAAAATTTCGATCTTTTCATATAATTGTTATACTTATAAGTTATATAAGTTCTTCAAAGCTTGTCTGCAAAACATGTTATTTCATATTATGCACATATTTTCCGTTTAATAAAGTCGTGATTCAAGTCTAGTACTGTATTACTACTTAAATCTGTCTTCAATGAGATTTAGTTCAATTTATTTAGTGTTTTCCTGAAAAATCTTATATAAAATACTGTAGAGATAATATGATTTAATGTGGATAACTTATTTTTTTGTGCTTCATTTTACTCATTTAACTTTTTTTTTAGTTAGCTATCTTTTGTAACAAGTTAAAGATTGTAATTAAAAAAATTATATAAAAAAGTTAATGCGTCAAAATGGTAACCCAATCTAATCTTGGGTTTATCTCAATATAAAAAGTATATTAAAACTAATAAAATCTTTAAAATATTTTATAAGTTTGAAAACTTTTGAACTGAAAACTGAAATTTGTATTTCAAAACAAAAATGTCAAGAACAAACAGAGGATATCTGTGCGATAGTCTAGTGCTCGAGTGTACACCAATTGTTCATATTTTGTTTGAAGAATACAAGAGTGAAAGATGTGATTATTGCATAACAGCGAACAAGACATTGAAAAAGTGTTCAAATTGTAAGCAAATGTATTATTGCGACCAATTGTGTCAAAAGAGTGATTGGAAAACACATAAGTTTGAGTGCGATCTCTACAAAAACTATTACCGAACTATTTCCAATCAAAGTATGCAAAAAATTTTATTGCGTTTATATCTATTGATACAATCAAAGCCCGAAATTGTGACGAAAACTTACGAGACTTTTAATGGTGAGAAGAGATGTCTAAATGATCTAATGTCACACTTTGACCAAATACAGAAAGACATTGAAAGACAATCGAATCTAAAGGCAATGAAACGAGACTTTGATTCGTGTCGTATTGAGATAGATATGGATTTTATGACTAAATTATTTGGTATTCTTGTAATCAATTCGTTCGGAATAGTGGTGAGAGACTCGTTCTGCGGTTACCAACACTGCGGTAGTGGTCTGTATATCACGGCTTCGATTTTAGACCATTCCTGTGCTCCCAATGTCTATGCGATTGCTAACAAAAATCGATTACAGATTAGAACTAAAAAACATATCGCTATTAATGACGAACTGTTTATCAGTTATATTGAGACACAAATGCCTAAAATTAAAAGACAATCTGAGCTAAAGTCCAGATACTATTTCGATTGTCGCTGTACTCGATGTGAGTTTTTAGAGAATAATAATAATATTGAGAATTATGTCAATAATAATAACAATATTTGTAATAATGAATTCATTAATGATATCAATGAGAGAATCAAATCTTTGTCTATCGATCAAAAACCAAGTATTGATTCTTATAATCCGAATCTGACTTTTAGTTTACTCGAAGATCTAAAACGAAGATTAAGTGATGAGAATAAGAATCAGTTTAAAGAACAGATCAATGAATATATTATTTATGTGAAGAAACACATAATTGTATCGCATGGACAACACCATTATTTATATCAATTGTTTTTAAGTATTGTTCAGTCAAATGGTTTCGATGTTTAATCATTAAAAAAATTATTACTTAAAAATCAAATCATATTTTTATTAATTAAAAATTTTATTTGATCTGACTTTTATTTAAATTGATTAAATATTAATTATGGGAAATTGTTCTAAATTTTAATTTAACTTAATAAATTAAGATTAATAAATATTTAAAAAAATAATCCACTTAATTTTTATGAAATGCTTGAATTTGACGTTTGTTATCTAAATTTTATTTGCCTAATTTTTTTAAAATAAAAACATTTATCAAACATTAATTTATCAGTAAATTTGTCAAATTAATTTTTTAAATATTTTTTTTTGCAAATTATGTTAATTTGTTTCAATTTTATCATAAAAATGTATCTCATTTTAAAGTGAATTTTGTATTTAAAAAATAAGGTTACCAGTTATCTTTTTTTAAAATTTATCTGGATTATATATAGTACAGTTTTATTCTAACAAATCAGTTTATTATAACCCGAATTTGTTATAACTGGGTTTGTTATAAGAAATCAAATGCTGTTTAAAATAGTTTTAATTAATTGTTTGGCTAAAATTTTTATCTTGTTTTGTAATCTTGTTGCATAATGTAGAAAGTATTTATTTAAAAATTGAAATACAAATTCAAGGTGTTGAAATACGGAAGGATATAAAGGATGTAAAATATAAATGATTTAATGTCGAATTAATTGTTAAAAATTAGGTCAAAAAATAATAAAATTATAAAAACTAATTAGTTTACTTGTTTAATTTAATGTTTGTTATTAATCTCTTTTAAATTAGTATTTATAAGAGATAAATAGTTTTGTAAAACAAAAAAAAAATATTAAAAAAAAGGCAAACTTGATTAATCATAATTTAAACAAAATAAAAGAAATGTACAAGAAAATATCCTATCTCAAAACCAATTTATTAGTTAATTTATTCAAAATTTTTGTTTTTTATACTGCTAATTTTAACAAAAGTTATTTTTAATTTTTACTTCTAAATTAAGATAGTTAAAAAATTATTTTTTATTTAAAACTACTTATTATATTTAAATGGTTTGTTTTACCTATAAATTGATATATTAATTAAAATGTAAAATAATTTAAAAATATTAATAAATCAACATATAAAATAATTTAAATTTAAAATATGTTCCGGAGGTTATTTAAATTTTTTACTTATTTTAAAATATTTCTAATAATGCGTTTAGTATAAGTAATTATAATTTTGTTAAAAACTTAATGACATTACAATAACTATAAACTGACTGATAAATTAAACAATTATTTATTAATTAAGTATTGATACAAATATTAATGATATATATAGTTATATTTAAATGTTACATAAATCAAATATAATGAGCAACTAGTATAATAAATTTTTAATTATAATAAATAAATCTTAAAAACTTTATATATTTGCATAAGAAAATAATTTGATATAATGAATGCTATTTTAATAAACACTTCCTTATAAGGTACACAATCTCAAACAAATAATAAAAATGACTTTAGTTTAATTATTATTAATAGCATTAAAACTATAATATTGTATTTAATTTTAATGGTTAATTTAAGCATATTGTAAACCTTTTTAAAAATTAACTTTTATCTTTTAATACAAGTTTAATTTTTACCGATTCCAAAAGTCTTCTACGTTTATTTATTATAAGATTATATTAAATATAAAACTATAATAATTTAAATGATTTTTTAATTATAAATTAAATTTTTTTTGAACGTTTAATCTAATTTTGATTTTGAACCTTTAATTTTCAACTTGTTAGTTTTTATTTTAAAAATATAAAATTTATTAGGTTAACCAATTTAGGAAAAAAGTAAAATAAAAATTTTAAAAAATATGCTGCAATTTAGCTAAATTTAAACTAGGTTTGTATCAATATAAATATAATTTCCTAAATTAAGTCATAAAACTTTTTAAATTTGCCGCCGTTTTCAGTGACCAGCAAATTATAGAAAGGAAAAATTAGATTAATTAAAAAAATTAGAGATTTTTATTTAATTCTTTTTTTTGAAATTCTTAATTAAAGCATACTTTAAGTTTCTTTACTTAAACAAAAATGAGCATGAGTCAATATAAACTAATTTTATTATATGAGAGTACATGTAATAATATTTAAAAATTTAATACAAAATGCATTTAAAACATTAAATTGATTTAATAAAACAATTGGTTTAATTTTCAAATAACACAACAAATTACTATTGTATTACTTATTATACGGGCATATGTGTATAATTATATATATTTATTTATAATAGAATTAATCAAATTTTAATTAATTAAGACTTTATTTATTGTATTAGATATAACAAAATAAAGTAATTAATTTTAAAAAATCATTTAGATAAAAAATTTAAAATTGCTTCTTAAGGTAAAATATCAAAAATTTAGGTTAAAAATTACTAATAAACTATTACAGTATATTATCTTAAACTATCATTATAAGTTTGATAATTTATGAATATAAAGTTAAAATTTTATACTGTTTTATCTCAAATAAATTACAATTTTAAATTAGGCATTCAAAATTTGATTATTTGTTGATAAACAATCATTTCTCTAATACTATTTTAATTTAAAAAACTAAAACACTAAAATAGTTATTTTTTAAACATTTAATTGTTTAATAAAAATTTTGTTATAATTGCATTCTTTAAACATTTAATTATTTAGTTCATTTTTCTTACTAATATGTCAAATTTTAAGATACAAATGTGTAAATAAAAAAATAATTAATTTCAATATTAATATTTATCTATCAACAAAAAATGTCAAAAAAATTATATTACGGTACTTAATTTAAAAATTTATAAACATATAACAATTATTTTTATTATAATGCTAAATGTACATTTTTATAATTATTTAATTTTAAATTAAAATGTTTAATATTTAAAATAATAATTTAAAATAAATTTGATTATTTATTGTTACACAAATTATATATTGCGTTTTAAATTAAATTTAACTTGATAGGTATAAAAGACCTACTAAATTAATACAGTATTAGTTTTTTCAAATTTTTATTTATTTATTTTGATTATAGACTTTTTACTCAAGCCTTTAAGCTTGAAATTGTCAGTTGCTTTAAGTTTTAGGTCAAATGCCAATTGACATTATTTAAGCAATAAACACTTTGATTGAAAATTATAATTAAATTGATTTGAACTATTTTTGATTATAGATTAATTATTTTCATCATTTATATAAAATTATGACAATGTCTAGTAAATTAAGTTTAAAATAAGTTAAAATTTAAAATTGGTTGTTAAAATTGTTTTCATTTGTTGGCTTCCGATTAATTTAATCAAATCTAAAATTGTGACTAAAACAGCAAAATAAAACTCAAAATGCTTATATAATTTCTTATAAGCAGAGATTGAGAAGGGGGAGATCAGCCAAAAATTTCCCTGATTTTAAAATTTTAATTTTATTTTTTGATCCGAGAAAAGGTACCCCCTCGACTTTAAGGGGGACAAGGGACAATATTTTTTGGAATTTTAATCAAAATTTTCGCTAAATTGGTGCTAAATCCAATTTAAATCCAGTTAAATTAGAGAAAATATCATTATAAATATATGGGTTTTTAGTCGTTTTTGAAAAATGACTCATAACTCAGATTTATATAATACTTCTGATGTATTGTTTATTTTGGCGTTCTCTTTTTTTTAAATAAACTGATATCTGTCGGCACTTGAAAATAATTATTTGAATTAACGAATTTCCTAAACAAACAAAAAACAATTTTTACAGATATTGACATTATAAAATTAAAGTTTAAAACTTGAAATAACTTTGTGGTAAATAACTGAATATCGATTGATAAGATTTTATAGTTAATAAAAAATTTTACTTAAATTTTTCAACCGTTGTATAAAATGTTACCAAATATTTGTATTTTGAATAAATTATTTTAAAAAATTGTTTTGCAATTAATTAACTTATAATAAATTATAAATAATTGTTAAATAATAATAACATGGTTTAGTTTTATCAATGTCTTTATATAATTTAAAATTTTTGTTTAAAATAATTAATTAATTAATGTAAAATTAAATTTAAGGTTTTCAAAAATTGCAAGATGAAATCTAAAAAGTCGGAATGGATTAAATTTCTATCGCAAATCAAATGGTCGGCCACTATAGTAATGATTTTATTACATTGCGGGGCACTATATGGAGCATATGTGGTCTCAAAGACCGCCAAATGGCAGTCAATTATATTTGGATATATTTTAGGTAAATTCACATCAATTAATTCAAATTAACTTCTAAGTAAACTTATGTTCAAATTTAGCCATAATAAATTAAAATTATATATTAGTAATATAAGTAAAAAAGCTAAACTAAATAAAACTTTATACACTTACTCATATGATTTAGCCGTGTGTTCAGGCACGGGCACACTGGCAGGTGCGCACCGGTACTTTGCTCACCGGAGCTTTAAGACCAAGTTGCAATTGAAGATTATATTATGTATATTGCAAACACTTTCGGGTCAGAAAAGTATTATAGAGTGGGCTCGAGAGCACCGAACGCACCACAAGTATACTGGAACTGATGCCGACTGTGTGAACATAAATCGGGGATTTTTCTTCGCACACATCGGTTGGATTTGCATGGAAACACATCCCGAATGTAAGGCCAAACAGGAGGCCTGTGACCTGTCCGACCTTTGGGCTGATCCTATCATTCGCTTCCAATACGAACATTACATTCCTCTCCTAATTCTGATTAATGTATTGATCCCAACATTAATCCCATTTTATTTATTTGACGAATCGTTTGTTAATTGTTTTTTCGGTACATTTATGTTTCGATATATATATACACTTCACGTCTCGTTTTGTGGTATGTTTTTGGTTATAATATTTTTGGTTACATATCATATAATTTAACTTTAATGATATCAATATGTGGTTCTATTGATAGGTAACTCTGTGGCACACAAATGGGGATCAAAACCATACGACACAACAATCACAGCTACACATAACGAGAGTCTAATCTACGCCACTTTAGGCGGTGCTTATCATAACTATCATCATGTTTTCCCATTCGGTATAAGAAACACTTGTTAATCAAATAGTTTTAACTAAATTCAGATCAAATATTTACACTTTATAATTGTTTTACCAAGACTACTCCGCGAGTGAATTGAGCTGTGAATCAAATTTTAATTTCATGACAGCTCTGATCGACTTCTTCGCGTCAATCGGTTGGGCATATGATCTGAGAAGAGCTCCAAAACAAATGATCGCTAAAAGAAGACAAAGAACTGGAGATAATAGAGAAAATAGTAATTCTAATCGTCAGCCAATATTGGACTGGATTTTGGGGTTTATTTTGAGCGCATCTGCGGTTTGGATAATATTTGCTCTTCAGATAATTAATCACTACTTTTGTATTTTTTAGTAAATTTTTATTATTTAATGTAATAAAAGTTTAATGAAAATTGAAATAAAATAATAGAAAAATATAGAGAACAAGAATAAATAGAAATAGCTAAATCAAAACCATTTTTCCATATACAATTTTACCACCCTCCTTATTCTTGGCTTGATTTTGAGCTGGCTCGGATTTCAAAATATCTCTGGTCTTTGTCTGCGATGGATTGCCTGAGCCTTTACTTGAGTCTTCACTCGATATTTCGTTTCTTCTCTCGATATCTTTTTTATTGATTTTGGATTTTTGTATAAATCGACAATAATTGAGCAAAACTGACGATTGAATCCATATAATGGCAATGAAGATACCATTGAATACAATTGAAATCCACAATAAGTTTGAGTTACAATCATCGCATTTGACACAACTATTATTCGAATTATTATTGTCGGTATTGTTATCCAAAACATATTGAACCGAACGGCGAATCAATTGGTGTTTTAATTCAAACTTTGTTCGAAAGAATAGATCATAATTATCGCAACAACTGATCTCATGGCTCAGGTTTGCCGATAGACTGCACTTAAACGAGTCGTTTGAAACATAATTCCATTCCAAGTCTAACTGTTGACTAATTCTGTCAATAATTAAGTTTAACTTTTGTAGACATTCTTGAGTTTGTAAGTCATAGACATTGATTGAATCAAATAATATTAATATAATTATTGATTTGATTATCATTTTCTTTAAATAAGTAATTAATCGACTGATAATAGATTGAGAAAATTCAAATGTTTTTGTGATTTCTTAACGCAAACCAAAAAATAATAAATAAATAAAAACAATTTATTTAAATTAAACTATTATTTTAAAGCACGAGAAATATTTTTATTCAAGTTTACGTAAAAATTAATTTAATAAGTAGTTTGATATTAAATTAAATAAATAAATTCTAAACTATTAAATAAATCAAAGATTTTTTAATCAAAAGTTAGGTTTAATTATCAATAAAAATGAAATAATTTGTTAAATTAAATTCAATTGATTAGAAATATAAAATTTGTAGAATTAATACTGAAATTACAGTATAATTAGTACTAAATAAGTGATTGTTAGCCGCAATACAAACAAATAGACGATTGACTCCAAACGGAAGGCCTAATCACAATAGATCTGAAACAACGAAAACATTTCTCATATTTATAATTAACAAAATCGCATAAAACCAGAGAATTAGTGCATCGCTTGAATTGATGCGATTGCGGACACAAACCGGTCGATCGGCTGTCGAACACAATCTCGAGTTTACAAATCGGACAAATCTCATGAATTGCGTCGAATTCGAAACAATTGGTTGAAATCAATTGAACCGAAAAGCGGTTCCAAAGCCATAGATTCATGTTTTTAATTGATTGTAACTGAGATTCAGTGAGTGTTTGCAAATCGCAAACCACTCGAGTGTACAACTCCTCTATAAACAGCTTTAGAATCATGTCTTCGCATAACTGAGCGTTCGATTCGAGTCTTTGGCAAACAGTCAATGCCTTAGAGTTTGACCTAAAGCTCGTAATATAGGCTCTGGTTATGAACCGAATGATTCGTAATTTCAATAAATCCGTGCAATCGGTAATCAGTTTTTGATTGTCTATTAAAGTGAATAAAAACGAATCTAAAGACGCGTTTTGAGATCCGGAGAGAAAACTTCGAATGCAATCGAAATAATCAAAACAGTCTTCAATTGGGGCGTTAATGGCGATCGGCTTTTCGCACAAATACTTTTCATACAATATATTAGTTAAGTAATCGAACGAAATATTAGCGAATATCACCACTTGAATGGGCTCTTTAATGGCCAAATGGTCGTGATATGGGCTCAAGCTCTGCACTAACGCCGAAAGTGTTCCGTTCGGCGAACAGTCGACTCCGTGTGAACACATCGCTGAAGTGCTCACACTATCGAGCGTTACCTCCGATTGGGTGACCGACAAGTCGTGCGATACTTGTATTTCGATGAGTCGGCCGTCCAGTGATGTGAGTAAATACTTTGAGTCGACTATAGAACAGATGGCAGTCAAAGGCATTCGATGCAAACCCAACACTGATTTACAACATTTCAAACTCATTGTTATGTTCTCCCCGTTAGTGTCGGCACTAAAGCGACAGATTATCACAAAATCGGATTTTGTGAACACAATGTCATAACTATTTCTGTCGATTGTTTTGACCCCAAACTCATTCACATAAATATTGTCCACTTCTGACCAAAGAGACAATGGGTTCGGCTGTGAGTTGAGTGAAAAACCAGTAAATATAACGGAAACCAAACCATTAGAACAAGAAATTATTAAAAAGTCATCGAAACTCTTCAAACAATTAATTTGTTCAAAACTTGTCGTCCATTTATAGACTAACTGAGCGCTCAGTTGTAGATTCTGGTCGATAGTAACGCTCCAAAAGGTAATTAAGCCGTTCTTAGAGCCCATATATAGCATACAATTAATTCCAATTTTATCCGAATCGGTATTTTGGACCCAAGTCTGTGCCCAACATAAGGCAGTTGTGGCCAAACTATACATTCTCTGTCTATACAATTGATAATCGGGTGATTCGGGTTCAGTCCACAACTCTTTGAGCTTCTGATTCAACAAAAGCGACAAATCTATAGTCAGTTCCCAATCGTTGACGTCTTTGCGATATATGAGTAATCTGTGGTCGAGTGTAAGCGCAGCCAAAAGACAACCGAATTGTCGACATATCGGCGACCACTCAACGCGTCGGTAACTGTAAAATGTGGCCGAATTGGCCGTTTCGGTGGCCAGAGTCGGCTCTAACATCAGTATCTGCTGTTCGTCTAAAGAACTCGAAGCCAACACTTGTCGCACATCGAGTCCACAGTCAAAGACCACCGATTGAGTCGGGTTTGCAATAATTGACTTATGGTATGGAAACTGTTGGTTCCATTCGTTTGGATCCGATCGCGAAGACAAGACATAAATATATCGATTGATTACAATTGCAATCGAATTGTTTTGCGACCATTTGACACAAGAAGTGTTCAACACGTGACCAGATGTGGTGATACTTGTGATCACACTTTTGCCAACATTTGCCTCAATTGTCGAACTCATTGTAAAACTATTTAACAATTTATGTCTTAAGTGTCATTGAATTTAATTGTATTTCAAATTCAAAATCTAAACAAAAAACACAATAATTGTTTTCAAACACTATGTCAAACACAAACAGTTTGAATACAAAAAGTTTGTTCAGAAATTATGTTTTAATATACAGTAATAACACAATTTTGTTAATAAGTTTAATGCAATTCTGGGTTTTATATTTAATTGTTTTTTGACGTTATTTACACTCAAACCAAATAATTGTTTTGTAAACAAACGATTGTTAGTTAATTATAAATAAATTTATTATAAAACTAATGGCCATTAATGTGAAGACAAACGAAACGCCAAACGAAGAGCGAGAGAGCAGTGATGTATCGGCTTCTGAAGTGCCGATCAATCATATGATGAATGCGATCGACACCGACAGTGAGTTTGAGGACAACAGCGACGACTCGAATGACCGACACTACGAGCTATTGGCCACTCAAGACATTGCCGACAGTGGCCAACAAACCACTTATTATCCGCACAATTATGTCGTTGATTGGGTTGATTGGGACCAATACGAGGCCAGTCATCAACAGTTAGGCGATGGCACCGATAGTGATGCCAACCAAACCATCGATGGATCAGCTACTCAACCAGAGAGTCAAGCAATCGATTCAACTAATTGTCAAACGAATGAATCAGTGATTGAAAGACAAATATCTTTAAGCGAAGGTATGTTTGATTGGATTGGAATTATTTTTTGACTTATATTTAATTAATGTCTTCATATGTCGGAACAGATCGAATAAACGAAATCAAAACACTTATGTCTGGCTTTGAGTTACCCAATGATAACATTCCCGTTTGGGCACAAGACCTCTCAGAAGACCAATGGAAGGCATTTCTTGTCCATAAATTAGACGATAATAGGAATTAAGTTAAAGAAAAATCAATTATTTTAGTCAAAAGTAGTGATTAATAATCCGTTTTTTTTTGTAAAAAATAGTTTTATTGTTAATTACAATCAATTAAAACTTAAGAACTTTTAAAATCTCATAATTTATTTGTTTATTATATAATATTTGATATATTAGGTTTGTTTTACTTTAATTACATCTAGCTATTATTACTATTCTTGTATTTACCGGTAATTTGTACTAAAGTTTATAATTTATTTAATATTTAATTAATTTATAATGATAATAATATGTTTTATTAAATAAATTTATATTTTATTGTCTATTGCCTTATCATTTGTCTATAAATTTATATAAAAAAGTAAAAATGTAATAAACTTTAAGATTAAATACAATAAAAAAATTTTTGAGAAAACATTTATTAGTTTTTTATTTGGTTCAGATTTGATCGAAAGTTTGTATTTAATTAATTTGTCCAAGCAATGTATAGATTAAGAAATAGTTGTGGTTTTGTTTGTCACAAATGGTTTTTATTTGCCGTTAGTTTTGTATTAATTTATTTCGATTTAATGTTAATCTTATTTAGTCCTAATATCGCCAATTGGTATGAAAAGAAGTATACGGTTAGTATTGATTGATGTTATTAACAAATTTCTTAAAGTTAAATTTTATTATTTTAATTAATCTAACTTGTAAGTTATGCAACTTAATTTTAAATAAATAAAAATAAATTTCTGTACAATTTGACTAGATTTATGTAGTGAATAAAACTTTTTATAAATATTTTTTTTTGACCAGAGCAAAATATACAAGACAATTTTAGTTCAGTCAATAATATCAATAGTGATTTGCATGTTTGGAG